>JAOUQW010000002.1:5721896-5741256 GCA_028565825.1 Olivaichthys viedmensis | reverse complement strand
AAAGGATGTTGGTACAAGCGTATAGTAAATAAGAGTCCTGGGATGAGCACATGATAGGCTTCATGATTACAGCTGCAAGTATATTGTCTCAAGCTTATTGTCTCAAGCTTATTGTCTCAAGCTTATTGTCTCAAGTATATTGTCTCGCAGCTGCTTGGTAATTGTCATCACTGTCAAAACAGCTAAAAAACGTGCCTGCACTTAACTCAGTGGGATATGAAACATTTGTTCGTTCCACTTAAATACATTAATTGACAGTCAGATTGGGTTCCACAATGCAGAGCTTTCAATGTTTTGTGCGCTGGCTGAGCTAAAGAATCCACTGAGTCTTGTCAAAATCAATTAGAGTCATGTTCAAAAGACAGTAAACAGCTCTGAGGCTGTTTAAATTGAATATATAAAGTTGCAAAGCACATTGTTTTGAACCTGGATGCAAAGTGATAATTCTTTTCAAGGAAAAAAGGTATCATCCTATAAATGTGTTGAAACACTTCAGGGAATGGGTGCCATAGTCCTTTTTGGGATATGATGTGGTTACTACTAAGTAACTTGAGGTTAGGAGTTAAGCAAGGGTTTGATTAAATTAAATAAAAGCCAGCACAATGTGGTTTCCCTGCAAGCTTTCATATACGCTCTGACAAGTTACGCTTATGTTGATGTTCATGGTGATGATGATAATGATAATGATGATGATTAGGATGATTATGGCTACATTCTATGCAGCTCTATTATGTAAAACTGCTTTGCTGTAAGAGATATAAAGGTGCACAGTAGGAACTATGGGCTTAGCTTGCTTTGAAAGGGTTAAATGGAACAATAAGTAGAATTTATGTTTTTCTTGGCAGTTGGTTGTTGCTGGCTGGCTGCTAGTCACATGGCTGCCCGCATAATTTGCCACAATACTGGAACTAACCTATGTGTTTTAGCCAAACATTAAAGAGAATGACAGAGGCTGGCATTTCTCCAGCTCACAGACTGCCATGAGCATTCACTTTTCATCATTCTTTAATGTCCTACAACCACATCTACTATCAGAAATATTTATCTTTCGCAATATTTCATCAGTTCTAATATGAACCGTGTATTTTCAACCTTTAAAAGTCAAGTTAATAATAATTCTTAATAATAAGTCTTTATTCAGTCAAACTCTCAGTTGCTTTGTATACAAGTTCTACCTTACCTAAAGGTTATCCATTCTTTCCATTCCCCTGACCACCTGCACATTCCTGGGATCTTGACCTTTAGCACTCGATCACTCACGGCTTACATGTCCTAAAATGACCCAATGAGTGAGCCATTGTTAACCTGATTGACATAAACAGCATGTGGCCAGCTCAGATAACTCACCCTAGAGCTGTTGAGCTGTGACCTTTCTGACCTTCAGCCATATGAATCAGTGTAACCAAAAAATCACACTAGTCCTGTCCAAGCAGACACTCAGACAGACACTGGGATTGGTAATTAGATGGATTTTTAATGGAGAGTGCATGTAACCTTCTGCTATCTGTTACTGCACTATTCGAGCATTTAGTGGCTTAGCTCAAGTGACAGTCTTTATAGTTACATACTATACTTATTCTGAGTTGAAGGCTTGAATTTACATTGTTAAAAAGCAGTGAAAGTGTTGAGTGATGGTGTTTATTTCAGGTCTTTTCACAGTCTGTTCGCTTACATACCCACACACACATTACAGTTCCTACTTTACTTTTTGCGACTGTTCCTAACTCTTTTATTGAGATTGAATCACCATTTGTATGAGTCACATTTTTTCAATCGCACAGGTAATGTTGTTTACTGATTGGAAAAAGTTTTTAAACTTATTCTGAATGACATTTTCATAGTGAGTAGGAAAACTACTCAGCTCTGTAAGACGCAGAGGCTAGATAAGTGAGTGATACTTTGGAAATGTGTTTGACATAAGCAGAAAGAAAGTGGGTGTCATACCAGTCCCTCTCTATAAATGAAAATTCTAATGCATAAATATGGTACACTGAGCCTTCGCAAAATTCAGCTAGAAATGTCTAACTGGGTACATTTAATATGAGGCACTGAGAGATTCAAGCTGTAGAAAAATAGTGTATGTAGCATTTCGCATGCAAAATGGCCCTGAACATTTTTTGTTTGTGCCATTCTTTGGAAATACAGCTACTCGTGATACATAAAGAAAATTAAACAGGGTAACCTTAAGAAGAAAGCTTACTTTTAAATGTTTAAATGATTCCCCAGAGCTTAGAGGGAAATTACTATTTTAAATGAAATATGGTTGATTTGGATAGATTCTGTTCCAGAGCTTAGTGAATTTTATGCAAATAAAATATACAGAGTAATTTAACTAAACTTGCTGGCAGTCATACACAGTTAAGTAAGCCATCTCTTATACTGGATAAAATCTAAACCAGAAACTGGGCACTCTGCAACCCTGCCCAGTGTGTGGGTGCCGGCTGCCAAAAACCTCTGCAGAATACCCCTCTCAACTTTACCCTAACTTTACCCCAATGGGAAATATATGTAATTTACACAATGGTTAACTCATTCTGTCTTGTCATTTTCACAGCAAGGTAGTGTAACCCACCTCGGCACAAGTTCCTGAAAATAATGTGGGTGGCACTTTTGACAAAGTAGTTGATTTATGGTTATAACAAGAAATAGTGCCAGACATTACATAAGTTGTGCACAACTGTCTGCAAGTCCTCTGCATAGAAGTAGAATAAAGAAGAGGAATCCTTCTTTATGAAGTTGAAGTTATTTTTCTTTCAATAGAAGGCCTTTGACTAACATTTGCTCATCTTATTAACCAATTTCCCTCTGGTGCATTGGTTGACTTGGCACTCCGGATGATAAAAGAAGCACACTTGCCAATTAACTGTATGAGCCTTATCACCATTCTGCCCTTGCACAGTTACTGCTATTATATATTATGTCTTACTGAGTCTGCATGTCAGAATGAAGTTTCCACACTATGATTTTATCAACATTTTTAGCTCTGCTTTTCTGCTTGATTTTCATCTTAAAGCTGTCTGCTCAGATTTAATTTAATTTTTTTGTCATAGGAGTGTCAGGTTTCAAAGTAGCTTGTGGTGTAAGTCATTTAAACCATACTCAGCAAATCAGACACATTTTTATTTTTCTTGTCAGTATTTATAATGGCATTAATACTGGGAGGTGTAATTGCTGGATGCTAGCAGCATGTGCTGTTAGTTCTGGCTGCAAAGGGAAAAATAATTGACATGCTGAACATTGGCTATATTTGTTTTGGGAGAAATCAGAGCCAGCATCATGCTGAGAGTCAGCGTCGTCTACCTCTGGCATGGGCGGTTCCCACATCTGGGCCTGATTCACCAAGGTATTTGCAGCAATGTGTAAGAACATGTAAGCCTAATGAACAAAAGATCCAAGATGGCTTCGCATGATAAAGGAACCAAATCAAGTAACATAAAAAAAATCTGTTGCAAAGTAATGTCAGGCTTATCATGTTATTCATGGAGTAAATGACAGATGAAGCCATAGCATCAGCTTGTTCTTTGATTATGTTAATAATGGCCTTTTCAATACATTTTCTGAAACATCAAGTTTAGAAAAGCTATGTGGGGAAAGAAAAAGGAGGTTTTGTGTATGGCTGAGGTCTGGGATTAATAATAATGCTCAGTTTTACTCCTTCTGAATATTCACAGAAGAAGTAAATCAATTATCAGTTAAATATAGAATAGAATGCTATTAAATATTAAATATTAAATATAAGACAAATAGAAATGTAATATAGACAGAATACTTTTCCAACAATAATGATTTGTTAAAGACCTATTAAAGGAGCAAAAAGTGCAATTTTCCAGGGTTGGTTGTTATATTATGAATATGGCACATACTGTAACTACAAAAGCAATGTCAAAAGAAAACATGACTATGTGATATACATCATAAATTTGCAACATTGCGATCAATTAAGGTGAAGATACAGTATCAGTAATCTGGTCTTAGGCACATGTCCAATATCAGTATTTAAAATGTCAAGTAGCCCCCACTACAGAATCACGTTTATTATTCATGTTCATTACAAGAAATAAATGTAAAATCCCTTACCATTTTTGTCCCTGTCCTTGTCAAGGGTCTGTTCTACATTCTGTTCAACCCATATCAACCCATAACTCATGTAGATTTTATGTGGTAACCATACCCAAAAAGACTGTATGGTGGTTTGGCTTGGTTACCACATAAATCTCTATAAACATCTGTCAGCGATTTATCCAAATATACAACTATCAATGGACTTAGTGTCAAATTAGTGCCATGACCTCTGGAGTTATAAAAATCTATTTAATGAGATCCTTGCATTGGCTTAAAATATTTAACCCCTTTCAGCTGTCTTTTGATTTTTAAAGGGTGACATGTTGCCCTCCTGTATATAATGTAATATTTTCTTATGACATTTCTCATCAAAGCCTGCAAACAAATTATGAAAAGACAATTGCCAGTCAGTTGGATGCGCAATCCCAAACTCCAGCCTATTGTTGGTGTCACGGCCAGACCCGACAACACGAACACTACCACCCCACACCACCAGAGGTCACCCTCACCTGAGTTCTGACACTCCTAGTCACATGCTCACACACCACTCATCAACACCAGTATATATACCATGCACACACAAGAACTGTCGCGAAGTTTTGTCATTGTCATGATCGTCAACTCTGAGCGTTTCTCTGTCTGGTTTCCTGGTTTTGAACTCTGCCTGTCTCCTGGTTTACGCTATTTGGATTATCCCTGTTTGTACTTCTGCTGTATGGTTAGCTCCTCTGGTTACCGAACCCGTTTTTGCTCTACAACTACGATATTGGATTTGCATTCTGTGAACAATAAAGCACGCTGCAACTGGATCCGGTCTGTTGTGTTCTTGGAGTTCGTGACAGTACCTGTTCCTGTGGTGGTGAGCGGAACTCTTTAGTCTTCTTGGCAGTAACAGCAGCAGACATGTTGAGAGCAAGCATTAACTCGTTGTAACGGAACTTCTGGTTGTACTGCAGCTTTGACACAAAGCTATCAGAGAATGACACAATGGCCTCAATACGGTGCCTCAGCTCGCAGTCACAGAAGTACTGAAGAAGTTTGCACATCTGAAATGAGTTACAGAAATTGAATACATTTTACTTTATAACTAAATATGTGCTTCTTAAAATACCCTAATGTGCTTAAGGTAGTTCATAAAATCTCATATAAGCAATTCAAGAAGATAAAAATGGCTGATGTCCTATTTTTATGGTCTGCAGCCACTGTTGGCTGAAATCCAAAACTGCAAACTGTGTCCCTTATTTTCCACACATCAGTTGTGTCCCTCAGGACATAATCAATGTATGGAAAAAAAAATATTTTACAGTACCATGCACTTTGTGTAATTAAAACTAATTTGCTTACTTAGGAAGCAAGAGTATTGCCATACCTGCAGTTTGACTGACTCTGGCAATCTCTTCTCTAGTAGTCCTTTTATGGGCTGCTTAGTGTCATTGGCTTCCTCCTCTCCAGCCTCTACTGCTTTCTCTTCTGCTCCTGTCATCCCCTCCTTCTCCGTAGCTTCTCCCATTTCATCCACTTTCTGCTCCCCGAACACATTCAGCTCGATCAGGAGCAAGATCTTGTGAACATCCTGGCTCGTTAGCACGCCCATGGTTAGCAGCGTGCTAATCAGTCGGAGAATGGGCACAAACTGATACTCCACACTGCCTCCTACAGGATCTCGGATATGGTCTCCTCCACCCTGAACGGCCTCCGTTAGCATGCTAATAGCCTTCTCCCTCAGAACGTCCAGAGGGATTTCAGGGCTGTATAGATGCTGGTCGCGCTTCGGAGTAATGAAGCATGGTGGAGCGAAGCTAAGCCTGGGTTTTAGAGATGTACTGAGCCCTACACCAGGTGGCTGGTGTCGTTTGGAAGTATCTGGAAAGAGTCGGATACTGCGGGTCTCCGCTGTGATGGGGATGATGAACTCATTGTTCATCATAAGCTGGGCAGCTTTGGCCGTCTCTAGATGGATGCTGATGAGGACGTCGTAGAAGCCTTGGCGCAACATGCCAGACAAGTATTGGTTGTCAATGATGTAAAGGAGCTGTGATTGGTCAAGGTGGCTGCAAAGTGCATGGGCTACACGGGTGTTGCCGAGAGCACAGAGGGCACAGTAGAGCTTTAGGGTGTGGTAATGGAACTTCCGCAGGTCTTCCTGTTCAGAGAGTTCCATGATATCCATACACCTGTGCAAGGAAGATGAAAAGTTAGCCTTGTTTACCTTTTTGTGCTTATGTTGCTAATGAGGAATGAAAATGCAATGAGCAGCAAGTGAGCGTTATGCAAGTCTTACCATGCTAACTAGATCCACACTAGCTTTAATTTACTCATTTTGTTTATTAGCTCCATTTCTGGGTAGCATATTTCTTTAGGTCAAGGTGACTGGACTTGTTGAAGAAGATATGGTGAAGCCCCTTGGGTTAAAGGTGAAATGTCTTCAAGATTATATGACAACTCCAGTCATCTTGACTAACTGCTGCAGTGATTATCTCAAGACTCCTATTCACAATATGCTCATACCTAAAATTCTGTATATTTCCAACGCATATTTCACTTTTTGTCTTTTCACTCTAGGACTGTTTACTGTAATGATCAAAATCCCACTATCAGGTGTCACCAAGAAGAGGATGGGGGTTTCCTTTTGACTCTGGTTTCTCTCCAACTTTCTTCCTATTTTATCTCAGGGAGTTTTTCCTTGTCACTGTATCCCCTGGCTTGCTCATTAGAGATCTAAATCTAGACCCGGATTTCTGTGAAGCTGCTTTGTGACCTTGTCGATTGTTAAAAGCACTATACAAGTAAAATTGAATTAAATTGGAGTAACTAGTAGTTACTTGTCTAATAAAGTAAATGAGGATTCAATAAGCGTGTCTGCATAAGTACACTGGCAATAGAAAGCGTGCATTTGTATGGAGAGTAAAGTATAGAGAGTAAAATATTAAATATAGAGTATCAACAGTACAGATTCCTTTTTTGCACCACTGGCAGTAAGGTTAAATATAGAACTCCCTATAATGATGTATCTAATAACCATATAAATGAAAAAAAGTGATGCAGAAACAACAAAAATGGACAGTGCTGTATGGTCCTGTATCAACTAGACAATCATTATTCATGTAATTTATAAATCATAGACTGCTTGTTCATAACTGACTAACTAAGGTTAAGGCCAAGCGTAGGGTAAGTGTATGTCTGTACGAACCGGTTTTCCTCTGGAATGTGTACAGCCAGCATCTGCAGAGGCTCAAGACATTGCACCTGCCAACCATGTCTCTCACTCACTCGAGCTGTCTCCACATTCAGAAAGATGTTGGGCATCCGGCTCCACAGCACCGACTTTATGGTCTGGATGTCCAGTCGAGGAGGACACTGGGGGACTGGGTTCTTGTGCTCGCTCTTAAAGATTGCTGATGACAGGGGCATAGCATTCTGTGGTGGGGAGATCATGAAAAACAACACTTTTTTGGCATGTTGCTGAAAACTAGGATGAATGTTTGGTCATGGGGAAAAATGGAGATGAGAGCATAAGCTAGTGCTTATTTCATCATAGACCAGACCGAGTGAGTCAAATGGGAAAATCATGTGGAGTAATGCGGGCAAGGACACAATGCAGCATATTGTAGTACATGTATGATCTACATTTGCTAATTTGATATATAAAGTATTAGTACTAATCAACTGGCAGACTCAGGTACTTGAAAAATGTAAAGGTGTCGGATTAGGGATAGACTCATAGGGCCAGAGCTTTTTGCATCCGGTTTCAGACGCAATTTATACGCATTCTGCCAAAAAAAACAGGCGTTTGACAAAACTGGCATACGAGTCTAAACACGCAGTTTATGCGCTTTATACATGACAACGTGCAAAGTGCATTTCTCTCCCTCATACATATGCATCCAAGCGAGAACTGCAAACAAAGGTTGGAGATTGGAAGTGTGGCTGATTATATATTCTGCGCAGGTTGATTGTTTTCGTCAGCGGATTAGGGTTTGGATTTTGCATACATTAGATTAATTATATCTACATATTAAAACACGCACTAGTGACCATGCAAGGTAGTCTCCTCTCATAAAACCCTGCCATGGTTTCCCCCTTCGCATCGCGGTGTCACGGTGGTGCTTACACACACATGCAGGTTTGGTTTAGGATGCAAGTGCTGGGTTTATTTACAGTGATACAAACAAACCTACATAAAGGGCTTAGGCAGAAGTCGAAATCGGGTCACAGGCAAAAGATCAGGTGATTAGCATACAGGATATCAAGGGCTAAGGCAGTAGTCAGAAACGTGGTATGGAAAATAATGTCGGTAACAACCATCAAATCTAGATAATAACGCTCAGTAATGTCACTCTCACAAGAAGGCAAGACTTGCGGTGTGTGTGTGTGTGTGAAGTCCAGGTATTTATTTGTGTGGTATAATGAGAACCAGGTATCTGTGATTAGTGATCAGGTGAGCAGTGAAGCAGATCAGATGATATGTCATGCGGTGCGGGAGTGACTGGAGGATTCTGGGAGATGTAGCGTGTGTTCCTTGGCGGATGCCGGCAGATACATGACACGCGGTTCCCATGGAAACAAACACCATGTGCTTTTTGTTTTTGGTTCTTTCTTCGTCCACGTCTCGTCATTGGTTGGTTTACCCGATTGTATTCACCTGTGCTCGTTTGCTGTTAATTATTATGTGTATTTATACCCTGTGTTTCCTTGTCTCTTTGTGAAGTCTTGTCGAGCCTTTTCTGTTAAGTCCGAGCCTTATTTGTAGATCCATGTTGTCTCTTCGTATTCCAATTCTGAGTCCTTCCTGGTTTTCGATCCTGGCCTGTTCCTATGTTTATGATTATGGATTATCTGAGAGTTTTCTTGTCTGCCTGTTATCTGATCCCTGCTATGGACTTGGATTATAATAGCTGGATTACCCCTAATAAACAAAATCTCATGATTACACACTTGTGTCCTGCTCATCAACCTGCTCATTTCAATCCCATTGTCAACATTAGCTCTGTCCTTTACGAAAATTAATCTATTTGGGTCAATGAATTGGTCTACTCATTCTCATAAATATTCTTAATTCATGACACAATGTGTATTAATACAAGGCCATTTTAGGACCTTGGTGAAATAACTATTTAGGGAAACTATGTGTTTTACTACTGCTTGTCCATTGGGCTGCATTTGTCACACAGATCTGGCAACCCTGGTCATAGCACATACATCAATTTCCTCACATCTAACAAAGAAATTCAACACACTGAACAGGACTTTTTGTGACATTGCCAATTTTCAAAATGCCACAGAAGCCACAGTCAACCATCTGAAAAATTGTATACAGTTTATGTACACACTTTCTGAACGACATATTATTCTGTACACAGCTGTTTTTTTCATTAGAATAAAGCCAATTGGGATCTAATGGCAGCCGTAACAATATACTCCCCACAGTTCACTTGTTCACAGTTTACTTTATTTAAAAAGAACTTAATTTATTAACAAATGTATCTCTTTATTACTGAACTCTTTATTACATTTCCTCTTTAGTCCTGGGTTTTTGATGGTTTTATGGTTGATCATTTCCACCATTTCACGGTGGCTTTTAAACTGCAATCTGTGCCTCACACAGAGTGGATTTACTAGGTGTTTTAATTATTTAGTGGTTTAGCAATGAGCTACAGCCATTGTAAATTGAACGTTAATGTCAGAAGCATTGAGAGCGCACATTGCGGCAGCATCAAGTTACATTTTGCGCTGCGCCTCCTCACGTACATACATCTGGCCTATAGTATCTCACAATGCACACACTGTTACAGAGATTTCATCAAGGCTTAATAAGAACAATTACTGTATAACACATGACACATAAAGACCCAAATGCTGAAACTGGTTAAACAGCCCTTTAATTTTTCTCTTTAAGTTTAACAGGGTGTTATCAATGTTTTTTAAAAGCTCTCTAATTACAAATAAGTATTGTTAGAAGTGCTCTTCCTAATAAACATTCATTGAAATGACCATGAGAGTATCTCTGCAAAAGCCTTTGGTTCAGGCTCTCTTTTTTGAAAAAAGTGGAAAGTTAAACTGTTATGAAAATGCACTAACCTTGATCTTGGTCAATTCAAACTGAAACAGGTTTGGACTGGTGGGGCGTACAAACACAGCAGGAAAAAGCTTCGTGTTCGGCTCCACCTGAGTAACAACACAAACCGTGCTGACATTAATACTTTTTACCGTTAAGAGAAACCACAATAACAGAATCTAAGTAACTTTATCATAGAATAAATAGCTCCTGTAAGCTCTTTTGATTATAATGGCGGCCAAGGAGGTCTGATATAAACAGGCTCTAAATTACTCAGAAAGCTACAAAGGCACAACAGGTTCATTTGTTATGTTCTATGTACATGCTAAAGCCAATTTGAAGATATCAGGCCTTGTAAAAGAGTGAGTGTACTGCATGTGATGGAGGTAAGAAAGGGAGTAGAGAAATGGAGGGATTGAAACATAATACTGTGGGGGTAGGCATGAGATAAAAACAAGAAAGTAAGAGATGTTAAGGGAGGTTAGGTAATAAATGAGAAAGTGAGAAAGAAATTGAGAGAGAGACAGAGAGAGAGAGAGAGAGAGAGAGAGAAATATCTGAGAGAGAGAAACCCGAATCGTAACAGAGAAATTAGAAAACAAGGACTAAAGTGAAAAAGAAGTAAAGACAGAGACAGAAAAGAGAGAGTGTGTATCAATGAAAGAGAAGCCAGCCAGACAACAGCTTGATTTTGGCTAGTTCTGTATGTGTGTCTGTAGACCACCCGTGGAGATCAGAATGGATAAATATCCATTGTGAAGCACAACAAGTGCAGAAAGTGTCTTAGTCAGCACCAAAGTAAAGCTAAGTCAAACAGGGAACAATATTTCCTAAAAACATGTGAGAGGGTGTATGAGGAGTTATAATCACAGTTCTCACCACTACCGGTAGAAGCTGCCTTTAATTGTAGTGATAATAACTGACACTAACTATGAGGTTTGAACCCTCGACCTTCTGATCAGTAGCCCAGTGCCCTAACCACTGAGCCACCACTGCCCCCATTGAAGGAAGGTTGAAGAGGAAGATTGAAGACAAGTCGGACTGTTGTATTTTGGATTAGTTGCAAGGACTTAATGACACATACAAGAAGACTAGAGTTGCAGTAATCAAGTCTCGAGAAGACCAAGGACCGAGAGCCTTAGTGGCCTCCTTGGAGAGAAATGGTCGAATTCTCCTGATGTTGTACAGGAGGAACCTGCACAACTGAGTAATCAGCCAGTAGTCAGCCAGTGTATTATATACTGCCTGATAAAATGTGAAAATCAGAATTTCACACTTGTTCCCTGCAACACACTCTCCAACCACCAGAGATCCCGCTCCCCAGAATTTTAGCCAGATCCCACACTCTCTAACTGCACACACCTGTTCCATAATAATTCTCACCATATATACATGCTGCGTTCCCCAGTTACTTTGCAAAGTATTGCATTGAAAAGTATTTCATTGAGCATTACCAATACTTTATCTATTGATACCTCCTCCCTAGTTCCTGCACCTGACCTTGACCTGTTTCCTGATCATTGTGTTTCTTGGATTTCCCTTTGGACTGTTTGCCTCTGTTTGATTTTGGTATGACCCTTGCTACTGTTTTGTGAACTTTAGATTTGGATACTGTGTTTAGAATTTGTTTGCTCTGATCTGATCTGCTCTCCTTAATAAATACAGCATATGGATCCTAACAACTCTCCAGTGTCAGCCTCGTTACCCAGAAGATAAAACTTTTATGACACAGTGTAGAGGCAACAATAAAATCCTGTACTTTAAGTTCATAACACTACAAAATAAAATTACATTAAATGGTTAGTATGCTATAATGGATAACAGTACCTGATATGAGGTTGGAAGCTCTCTGCCATTGACAGTGAAGGCCACCAAACCAGTAGCCAAATCAATGAGGCAACCAATCTCTAAATCCACATTACTCCTGCTGGAGGTATGGCTGGAGCTAATGACATCACCTCCCCACACCATGTAGCAGTTACTCCTCCTAACACTGCAAAACAGCTGGGTTAGTCTGACTAGCATATATCCTGACCAATCACACCAACACACCAAAGTAGTTCAAAGATATAGCCAGTGGCTGAACACCTACCTCTCATGGACGCGACCTCGTTCGTCCCCTAGAGTAACTGTCACAGTTCGGTTCTTGCTGAGAATAAAGTAGTTGCTGTAGTTATGGTAGTCAGGTGTGACCCAGCCAACCCACACACATGAGGGATCCTGACCAGCAAACACTCGGACCGAGTGGTAGTACTGCAGAGAACATTGAACGCATTATTACACTCCTGCAATAAGCAATAGGGCTCAGTTTTGAGTTTATGACCAAAAAACGGCTTTTATTTCATCATGATAAAAAGGAATACAAAATTGCATGCATTTGGTAAAATATTTTAAACAGAGACAAATGTATTTTTGGCAACTAAGAAATCGAGAAATAGAATGTAAAATGGAAATATATCTAAATATCCTATTCGCACACACTTGTATGATGCATTTTTGCAGATCCGGCAAAGTTCTCCAAAAATGAAATTTGGCTCACCATATAGTTCAGCAGAGCTCAACTTTATGCAAATGAGTGCGGCTGCTGTATTGCGTTTATCCAGTCAGGTGAGAATAGATTTGTGTTCAGAATGACTGATGACAAAATTGAGTACAATTTTAATTTGCTTCTAAAACTCATATGATGGAGCTCCTCTTTTCGTTGTATTATTTGAAATAATAACTAATGATTGTTACAAACTGTCACTCCCTGATTAGTGTTGCGGTTCCCATGCCGATGAGTGCCATGTGCTTTTGTTTTGGTTGCTGTTTCGTGCTGTCTCTGCCCCTCATCATGTCATTGGTTTATTTCCCTGAATGTGTTCACGTTGATTAGTTTGTCTATATACACCCTGTGTTTTGCTTTGTTCTGTGCAACATCTTGCTATTTGTTTACGTCAATTCCAAGACTTGTTTTCCTGTGATCTAGTCTGTGTTTCCTAGTCTTCGTGTCTCCTGGTTTTGACCCCTGCCTGTTTGTTTAGATTATGATTGTGAATTACCTGAGTGTTACTTTACTGCCGGTGTATTGACCCAAGCTATGGACTGTGTTTCTGATGAACTTTTAATCATATGAAGCTTGCTAGAATACCAAACTAGTGTTGGAAAGTAACCTAAGCATAATATAAATTAATAAATTTGATATGTAATATGTAATCACTATTCTAACACTAAATCAGCTAATTTCAGCCATCCAACCTCGGATGTACGTGTAGTTCTTATACAATGGTAGACAACAGTCCCACTATATGAAGGTAATTGACATATTCATGTGCATATACACTCACCGAGCACTTTAGTAGGTGCTAATATACTAATACTGGGTAGGGCCTCCCTGTGTAGCCTAACCGCCTCAAAGTTTGACACATCGTGCATTCTGAGATGCTTTTCTGCTCACCACAATTACAGAGTGGTTTTCTGAGTTACCGTAGCCTTTCTGTCAGCTCAAACCAGTCTGGCCATTCTCCTTTGACCTCTCTCATCAACAAGGCATTTCCGTTCGCAGAACTGCTGCTCACTGGGTGTTTTTTCTTTATTGTACCATTCTGAGTAAACGCCAGAGACTGTTGTGCATGAAAATCCCAGGAGATCAGCAGTTTTAGAAATATTCAACAACCCGTCTGGCACTAACAATCATGCCACAGTCAAAATCACTGAGATAAAAAAATTTCCCCATTCTGATGGTTGATGTGAACATTACCTGAAGCTGCTGGCCCATATCTGCATGATTTTATGCATTGCGCTGCTGCCACACAATTGGCTAATTAGATAATTGCATGAATGAGAAGGTGTACATGTTCCTAATAAAGTGCTCGGTGAGTGTATATTCATATATAATAATATTCATATTCAGTGGTTTAATAGCACCAAACATTTAGCTGAATACAGCCATTAATGATCTATGAATATCTTCAAAATTGATAATCACAGCTAGCCAACCATTTTACAGCTATTTCTCTGTCTTTACGTTTAAAAGTTAGCTAAGGTCATAGCAAGCAAGAGCACAGTCCTCTATGTGTATATGATGTTGTCCTAGTGCTTTCAGTAATAACTGCTTACAGTATTTTATTACTTGTATTAGTGAAGAATGAATGAGTCTTGTTTGTAAGTATAATTTGAAGACCTGAACTGAATAAATTTATTTATTTATTTATTTACTCCATTTTTTCCACGATTTGGTCATTGCCAATTCCCACCCACTAGCTAGTTCTCCCCTATCCCACGACAGCTACCAACACATGAAGCCAGCCACCACAACTTTTCGAACTGCTGCTCATGCAACGTTACAGAGCAGTTGAACGCACTCGGAGGAAAACGTTAACTGCCCTCTTCCTTATACATGAGTTCCCAGACACACAGGATTAGCAAGTGTCGCTCAGATCGACAGCGGAGAGAGAGTAATGCCATCCGTCCCACCCAGAGAGCAGGGCCAATTATGCTCTCTTGGACTCCCGGCCATAGAGATCGGGATTCGTTCTCCTGACAATAGGGCGTACGCTTTTCTGTTGCACCACTTGGGAGCGGACACAATTTTTTTTGACACTACTGTATATACTGCTACAATCAATAAGATATGGATGAATAGAATATGCCATAACTCGCAGTGACTTACAGTTGTTATGCTACTATAGTCAGTTCTCCTCCCCTCATCTACATGTTTCATAGATTTGACAGGATACCTGTGAAACAGTTAAAAAATATCAGCAAATCACTCTTGGGAAAACATAAAATTTGTTTATAGACATTCTACACTTGGTTTATGGTACATTATATATTACAGTTAAAAATCTGCAGCCATGAATAAAATAAAATAAAGTACTTATACTCTAGTCACAAATGATGAACCATCATATTTCAATATACAGGTGCAAGGTTAGAAATCCTAGGTTCTCTGGAAAAAGTTTACACTGGGACCACCACCCCATACTACTCTACCAGTCTCTGCCATGTTCCAAGGCCCCTGTCTAGCTCTGAGCCATCATTCATCATTCATTTTACTGAGTATTTTATTAAAATATTCATATAATCCTTTATTAATGCATCATACTATAACATTCTTGAAAATTCCTACTAGGGCCTGGCCGATATATTGTTTGGTCATTAATATATTATTAAAATATTAAGGTTCCACCAACTTGATGGCATTAATAGTAATCATGCAAATTAAGCACAGATAATGGCTCTTTAAATGTTACATAGAAAAAACGCAGGCACGAATATGATTCTGTTTTTAACAACAAAACAGAATTTATTGTGCTAGGGGGAGTGTGCTTACTCACTTTAAGTCCTTGCCTGACATGTAGATATGAAAGTCAGTATGTTGACGATATTTAAAAAATAGTGATTTATGCAAGGTTATAGTTATAGGACTAAATCCAACATGTCATTTCATTCAAACATGAAAAACATGACCTTAAGGCTTCTGGAAATCGCATTGTGTGACAAATGATCAGGGAGTAGTTTCAACATAATACTCAAAAAGCACAAAATGCCATTTGTTTATGATACATTTAATTACTACACTTTATATATATTTTTGGTTTGATTCGTTTAAGTTAACAAGACAGGCAGCTAATGATGTGTGCAGTCACAGCTGTACAATGCACAGTGGGTTGTGTATAAAAGGAACAGCATGCTGTCATGTGCATGCCGCCTTCCACGGTAGTGCACATGACTGTGCGTGCCAGTCGCCATGGCGACAGCCATGCCAATGGCCATGTGCTACATGTTTGATTAGTCTGTTTGAGGTCTCCACCCTTTTCCCGTCATGTTAAGTGTATTCACCTCTGTCTCGTTCGTCTCCCTATTAGTCAATGTATTTAAAGCCCTTGTGTTCCAGTCCTTTTTGTCTCGGTTGTTAATGTCGTGTTCCTGTGAAGAGCTAGATGCTACCCGTTGGATATTAAATGTTTAATGTTAGGCAAATAAATATTGTTCAGTGGTTTGCACTTGTGTCTGTCCATCCCCTCAACAAAGTGTGACAGAACCGAAGACCAAAAAATGGATACAGCAAGCCACACCGCGATAGTAGCGAGCTGGGAAGAACTGCGGCGCAAGAGCGCAGAGAGTCAATGGCGGGTCGACTGCATCGCCGCCGCCGTGGGGGTAATCACTGCGCAGCAGTGGCCCGCCCCCCCCACTGCGCCTCAGAGCCCGCCGCAGCAGAAGCTCGCCACACATCCAGTCCTGGGCACAAGCCTCCCAGGAGTGGAGGAGAAAAAGAATGGATGCCACAGAGTTCCCTGACGTCGCCCAGTTCCCGGATGCCGCGGAGGCCGTCTCCCAGTTCCCCGACGCCACAGAGGGCGTCCCCCAGTTCCCTGATGCTGCAGAAGGCATCGCCCAGTTCCCTGACGCCGTAGAGGGCGTTGCCCAGTTCCCTGCACCACCGGAGGCCAGTGCTGTGGTCGTCCCTGCACCGCTGGAGACCAGCGTTATGGTCATTCCTGCACCGGACAAGGTTTGCGGACAAGGTTATCGCTCAGCTGCACGCCTGCGCGGATGTGGTCATTGCTCCGCTGCACGCCTGTGCGGACAAGGTCATCGCTCCACGCCTCACCTTCGTGGACATGGTCATCGCTCCACTGCGTGCCTTCGCAGACGAGGTCATCGCTCCGCCGTCTACTTTGCAGACGAGGTCATTGCTCCGCTGCACGCCTGCGTGGACGTGGTCATCGCTCCACCCCTCACCTTCGTGGACATGGTCATTGCTCCACTGCGCGCCTGCGCGAACGAGGTCATCGCTTCGCCGTCTGCGAAGCTCCACTGCATGCCTGCGCGGACGAGGTCATCGCTCCGCCCCCTGTATTTACGGAGGAAGTTGCTCTGCTCCCGAGCTTCACTGGGGAGGACAGTCTGTCTCCCGTGCAAGAACCTAAGGGTCCGGAGCCCCCCCTTAGGAGGGGGGAGTCGCGCATGAGAGGGGGGGTTCTGTCATGTGCACGCTGCATCGCACAGCGGTGCGTGTGACTGCGCGTGCCGGTCGCCATGCCTGTGAAGAGCTAGATGCTACTCGTTGGATGTTAAATGCTTAATGTTAGTCAAATAAATGTGGTTCAGTGGTTTGCGCTTGTGTCTGTCCATCCCCTCAACAAAGAGTGACACATGCACTTCAATTGCCTGACCCAGACCCAGAGCACTCAAGAAAAAAATATGTTTTTATATGATCTATTTGATATGTGTTTAAATTATTCCTGCAGGTTAATAATTTAATTTTTATTATTAATAATTAATAATTTAATTTTAATTATTAAATTATTACTAGTTTGTTTTATATTTATATTATTTTAAAACTTTGTGAGTTTTAAAAAATTACAGTAATATCAATAAAGCCCTATTTAATTAAAACTATTGGTGGTAGTTTTATTTTTGATCATATAATATTATATTTTGCAATATTGGGTCATATTTTTAGCTCCTTAAAATCGGTATCGATACTTTCGCATCGATCAGGCCCTAGTTCTTACATTCTTACAGAATGCTTCTTTCAGAAAAATGTATTACTGCTACTTGAAGTCAGGTAGCTTAATGTCACCTATATTTGAGTTTAAGTGGCTCTTCTTCATGTACTCCATTCATATCGGTGGCAGGGACACTCTTGCAGGTGGAGTGGAACTCGACAGGCATGCTCAGGCGACAAAACACCATGTCAGCGTTGCTGTTCTGCGTCCCAAACGTCTTGTGGGTCACTTTCAGACACGGAGGGCTTTCGATAGTGCCATCGATCCTCGTAACCTGCAAACATCAGGGTGTTAACCTTTCACCTTACCCCAATGATTGTTTGAAGTCCTTTAAAGAGATCACTTAACTTAAAATGGGCCAAAAGATAAAAAGAGATGAATCTGTACTTTATATATCAACAAAAACCCTTTAAAGGACCGGTTTGGCTAAAAATGAAATGTATACAATTTTCCCTTTACCCCGATTACCCAATGTTTAGTATTTGTTCAAGCGAAGAAAGAAAGACAGCAAGTGACTCAGCTGTTCGGACAGCCAAGAGAAGTTCATTCCACCACCTGGGCACCAGTACAGAAAAGAGTCTTGATGCTTTAGTATTGTTGAAACTGCATGCCTAAATATTTTACATACTTGCTTCAAAAAACATTGTTTGGCCTAGTAACACCATTCTACAATTCTGCCTTTAAACATTGGGTAGCAGCTGTACTGTGGGTGGAGTGATACTAAACTATTTGCTGAGAAAGAAAGTGATTCCAACTTCAAGATAGTTACTACTATTGTTTTTATCTATGTAATATACTCTTGTCTATTTTTATACATAACAGTATGTGATACTGTGTCAAAAACCACATAAGCAAGTCTAGAGATTATTTCAGACACCAAACATTTGGGGTGAAGGTGAAAATTATGTAAATTAGATTGTTGACCATAGTATCGCTTTAAGAATTGCATTGTAGAGTTGCATGGTACAGTATATATGACCTATATAAACTTTTAAACTCCCAGGACCCGTCAGCAGGTCCAAACCTACCTTCCTCAGTCTGGTAAATACATACTGTTCCTATTAGTTTTACTGTAGTTACTGAATAATTCTTATTAGTTATAGAATAATGTTCTTTTATGATGAATAACTAACTAGTAAACCAAGAGTTTAAGGGGTTAACTGAAATGTACTTTAGTAATAAATATGAAGTAGCAAAGTATCTCTAATACATGTTTCAGTACTTTAGTCTTATCTCCCTTTTTATTTCCAAGCCATCTCTTTTTTCTTTTGAGAAATGGAATATACAGGTATCCTGCAAAATGCATTGACCTTTTGCACGTAACCACAATTCCACTATGAATACATACCAAGGAACAAAGGATATGTGTAAGATTTTGCATTTCTGGCCAGAGGAAATGTGGGCTTTACCGTAATATGACTATGATCTTTGGGCACATTCACAAAAGTAGGCAGGCGCTTGCTGAACCACATGGTGACCTCACGGTTCATGTTGACAGCAAAGGGTTCAAATCCCTCTTGCAGGCCACACATGGTGTAATATTTGAAGGTACTGGCATCCTTGCCCAGGTTAATTCGTCCAACTTGGGAAAGGCCCAGACTACAGACTGGAATAAAGCCTGCAGATGAAGATGATAACGGGAATCATTTTAACGGGATTGCATTTTATGTATATAAATATTACAGTCTGTAGTCTGGGCCTTTCCCAAGTTGGACGAATTAACCTGGGCAAGGATGCCAGTACC
>JAOUQW010000002.1:5649083-5660008 GCA_028565825.1 Olivaichthys viedmensis | reverse complement strand
CTCAGTGAACAAAGCTTTATGTATTGCTCTTCTGATGGTGTGGTCACTTTTGGTCTGCCTGATCATGCTTTGGATACAACTGATCCAGTTTCAGCCAAGCGTTTGAGGGCCATACAGTGGCAATTAAAAAAATCTCAGAAATATCAATGTGGTCTCAGACTTTTGGACCCCACTGTATATCACAACCAGTCAGAAAGGTGGGAGTGGAGATGCGTACCTCTTTTTAAAGTACCCATGAACATGTAATTTTAAACCATTTAAAAAAAATTCTATGTAGAATTGCCATGGTTGTAGAGATGGAGGCGGACACAAATGCAAAACCGCTTAAACATACACTTTATTAAACTAAACATAAACATACACTGAAACACACCACGTAACAGACATGCAACGAAAGACAAACTCGGACTGACACACGGGGATACTTATACATTCACTAACGAGGGATCAAACAGGGAACAGGTGGAAACATTCAATGGGACAAGACTGGGCGGACATAGACACAAACACGTGTTCCCTGGCGGTCGTTGCCGTGGCCACCGGCATGCGCCGCCAGCTGAGCTGTCCCACGGCTGGGCGACTGTGACAAGAATAATAAATTGCTTAATGTGTTTTTAATGTCTAAGAAACTACTTAAATGACATAGAAACAGCTCTACACCTTTACCTTCATTAAAAATACCAGGATCTATGAATATACAAGAATGTGTAGTTTGGAAAGTGGTCCCCAAGTCCTCATGCCATCCTTAATATAACCTCTCATGCACTTACATTAGCTTACTTAGCTATCTGGCTTGCTAAATACTAGTAAATCTTGCATTTCTCACAGGTAGACACGAGTGGGATTTCAGTATATGAGTCCTGATTTGTACTGTCATTAAATTTGCACTATTACTTAACAGTATCCAAACCTGTCAAAATATACTGTACCTTAGCATATCATTAGCTAAGTTGGGCAGCTAGCTCGCTTAGCATACAGGTTCTGCGCCTAAAAGTTTCTCAATATCTCAATAACTGGTCCAAAACCATGGCGCTTATGTTGCATTTAAATGGAATTGGGATGTGTTCCCTGTATTTACAAGATTCTATATAAACAACTCACTTTTATGCCACTTCGAAAGTCGACATTTCCTGATAGCTCAAAGTTCACGAGTTGTGACCCCAATGTTGATGTTTCTCAATATGGCAGAGCCCATGGAAGTTTGTTTTTATGGTTGATGCAAAGTGTAATTACATTGTAATTTACCAACATATCTGAGGAAAATGTTGACATGCCCAACATCTCTTTCTCATTTCCACTGTCATTTTTCCTTTACATTTTGTGACATCACTAGCAGATCCTATGTAACGCTCACCAAATCCACCTTTTTTTTTTTTACAGAAGTACAGAGAAAGTCTCTGTTTTAAATAGAACAATGTGACTTTTGCACTGTGTTAACAAATTTCACCCAAACACCAATCTATATAATCTGAATCATCTACCCAAAAAGTTCAGAAGTACTTTAATTGTAGTGTATACCCTATAGCAATTCTATGAGTCAATGTTTGGACCAGATTGTGAATTAATGACATTTGATCAGCTTTTTGGTCGACTGTGATTGTATTGATGCACATAACAGAAAGTACAAATATTAGAATTAGTTTAAAAACCTGAAATGATAACCAATTGAGATATGTATACACTCTCAGAAAAAAAGGTACTAAACCGTACCTTTTCTTGTCACTGGGGTGGTACCCTCAAGGGTACATCTTTTGTACCTTTAATATGTATCTTTTATCTGGGAAGGTGCATGTTGTGTATCTTTAAATCTTTACTCTAAAAAAAAAATTAAAGGTTCGATAGTGGTTCTTAAGGTGTTTAAACTCACGCTAGATTCAGGTTTCCTGTCGAAAGATACATCCTAAAGGTACAAAAGTTGTACCCTTGAGGTACCACCCCAGCGACAAGGAAAGGTACAGTTCAGTACCTTTTTTTCTGAGTGTAGGAAGAAATGCTTGTTTTTCAACATGTAAATAATCAAAATTGTCCTATATTACATTGCCTTCTCTGTGTTTCTGTTAGTGTAAGTTTATTTAATCCATTGTTTATATTCCAGTCTATAAGACACACAAATATATTACATAGAAATTCAAGTTTTTGAAAGGTCATAAGAAGCATTTGATGTTCTTAATTGATAAGAAGTCTATAAAATCAGTACTACTGGTCACTGGCAAAGAGTGGTGTTAATTGACAGTGTAAATATATTAAAGAATTCACAATGAAATGTCTTTCTGTATTGAAAGGCATTCATATCTTTCTTTAACAAAACCCAGGATCAGTCTTTTCCACTCTAATCTGGACCTATTTGCTGAGAATGTGCTACTATATCAAGATCTCCTGATCTTTTGCTGTCCTCTAGTGTTGGTATTTTGTGCTACATTTCAAAGAAACATACAACCACATTTTTATAACACATGCAGACACATCTGATCTTTCTGTTTGAAATCTAAAGACATGCAATTCGATTTTTTTCTATTATGTTTCCAGCAAAACATCAACACATAAACAAACAACAATCCTGATTTGATAATTACATATTGTAGTCCACATACAGGCCCTGACTGTGTAATCCATTTGTTTTGAACACAGAAGTTATGAACAGAGTTGGTGTAGAGCAGTGTCTTGCCAATCCAGCAATCATGTGTAATCCTGTGATAAAGTGTAAGATTTAAGCATTAGTTAAGTAAAAACAAATTGCACTGATCTAAATAAATTTTAGCCATAAATACTATAACTATTAAGGTTTAGATATGATATTGTCAAGCTACAGAATATACTCTTTATAAAAGATGCTAAAAAACTAATTCACAAAATGGCAAAACCTAGGCTAAACTACTACAACAATGTTCTCCTAAATGAATATAGCAGCAGATCTTTTCACGTGCTCCGGTTTTAAGACTGCAACCAGAGTCATCGATCAGATGGTCTTGCGCTAAATATCTTTGCAATAATGCTCATTTAAACCATTATAGAACACCTCATCTACACGACATGGGCTTTTTAACAATACCTATCTTAATAACAGTGCATGTGGGTGAGCTTTTTTCTACATAGAACCAAAATTGTGGAACAGTTTCTCAAACTCAATGTAAAATACAATAAAAAAAAATGTATCTAATAAAATACAATGTTAGATGCAGACACAATTATTAAGTTCAGACTAAAAATTAATTAATTTACTTTTATTTTTTTATTTGCTTTTAGCAAAGTGCATAATATCTGCCTTGTTCTGTGGTGGGTTTTTTTTTATTGTTTTATTATCATTATGTTTCGTGCCTTATTTTGAACCTTTATTTGCTTTATTTTACAAATTTTATATATGAGGGTTACAGATATTCTTACATTAGTATTCTTATATTTTTCAACTGCAAAATCATCTTAGGTGGCAATTTTTTGGCAACAAGTCACACGGTTTACTGATATACCCCTTCAGTGTGGAGATAATCTGTTACATGAGGTAGGATGGATAATATGTCCAAAGTTTTCTTGTCATCAGAGACCTCCAGACAGTCCACTTTTTTCTGTTCCAGCTTTCTATTGGTTATGTTAGAAAAAAATGGCAAACAATTTCAACAATTGCATCCATGATGCACCTATGTTGTCTTTGCGGTGGTTTGTGTGTGACAGAACGAGAACCATTCCTACATTATTACAACTGTTTGTATATTCACCCACACATTGACAACACAGTTGAGCATCCAGCATAACACAATTGTGGGCCGCAGTTGCTTAGGCTTACTCTGTATCCATAATAAGACGCGCTAGCATTCAAGAATGTATAACTACTTCTTGGATTACAATCCTTCTCTAGTTATGAGATCTTCAGGTTGCTAGTTTTCTGGTTAGGAAACATTACATGAACAATTCCTATTGTTCTGAACACAATGCAGTCATTTAATAGCAACTAACAGTTTTGCACATGAATTTCCCCACCTGCATATTGTATATAGCTTACAGTAATGCCTGCTTGAGTGGCACATAGCCTACTTGTGCAAGAAACAGCGATGCTGTTATCGGTTTGCTAAATGCACCCTGCCTTGTGCTGGGTATGTCACGGCAAATAAATATATTTATTGTTTGGCTGTTTGCTACTGTTCCCCTTTAGTTATTATTATTTTTGATGCTATCCCGTATGCAATCGCACCTCCTCCCACTCTTCTTGCTCTCTTCTGCACCCATAGACCGTATATACTGTATGGCTGTACCTGAAAATCCGCATCGCTCGCGCTCCTGAGCTATGACACGGCGCGTGGTGGCGTTCACGCAGCTGCAGCGCGCGACAAATCACGGCTGCGCGAAGGGACGCTGCGCGCGCTGGTTGGACCAGGGTTCTGTCGGTCACAAGGCGAGAACGCTGTCCTCCAAAAGGCAACGGTGAACGCTGGCTCGGTTTAGCGCGAGGAAGAAAGAAGAGGGAACATAACCGTCATGCGAGAGACACCGGTAAGCGCGTGTCTAACTTTAATGCACTTCCACCGCAGTGGCGCCGACGTTACGTAACGTTTCCTCCGCAGCGCGACACGTTAGCACAGCTTCTTGAGGCGCATCGCACAACTTGATGCCGCATTTGCTCACAGCTGTGATATGCATTTTTGTCAAATAACATTAACAATTCCGCAGCGCAAATAATCAACAGTAGTATAGACATTTGAGCCAGTGTGCCGTAACTTCGCAATGAGTGTCAATGCACGTAGTAGACTAACGCACAGTAATCATGGGATTACAAGGACTTGTTTTTATTGGCTTTCATTGTGTAAATGTTCAAAGTGTTTTGTAGTTGACTTGTTTTCTTGCGGATTACGGGTTATTTTGAGAGGAGTAGGCCTATACCAAATTATCCAGATTATGGGCAATACATCGAGGAAGCAGGCATCATCGATAGATCCCACGTTTGTCTACTTAATAAATATAGCCTATTCTACCAATTGCTTTATGCTTCCCCATATGTGACTGTTCAAGAAAAGCTTTTTCATTCATGATCGGGTGGGTACAGGTTTAATATTGCATTCTGCAGGTATTATTTAATCATCGCTTTGCATTACAACTTTGTCTTAACACAGTGATTCTAATTTCTATTCCATTCCTTGCTATTACACTGAATATATGTGTGAGGAGAATTCAGATTATTCAAATTCATATACTGAAATAATGTAAAATGGTTAGCCAAAGTTGGATTTTGTCAAATATTTTTGTGTGAAGTGACTCATACTTTGTTTTGATTTCACTGAGAGGTTTTTTTTATTTATTTATTTATTTTTTATTATTATTTTATTTATATATATTTTGGCCAAATTTATTTTTGGCTTGATTTTCACTTGATAATTTCACTCTCAGTAATGGCCTCCTCTCCTTAACAGACCTCAATTGGCAAGGTGATTGTTCTTCCCAAGCAACCCACTACCGAAGCCAAGAGCCTTGGAATGGCTATATATTTAATGCAAGTGTGTGATTAATTAAATGGCTCCCATAATGGAGGGCAGACACACAGTGCTCTGCCTGCACAAACGGATCGAGGAGTTTAGCCACATCAGCCCGTACTTCCCCACTAAGGGAGTGCAAGGCTTTATGTACAGTAGCCGCGCCTCTCGTGACTGCCAGCCCCTGTATGCTAATCAGCATGACCAGAAGGTTGAAGATACTGCAAGGCCAAAACAAAGAAGTCAGTCTTACAAGCCAGTAGGGGAAGTCTTGCAATCCTGTGAAGCAGCAAAAGGAGTTTTAGCTGGGCTTCACTGGCTGTCTGCGGAACACTGCCAGTTGCTGGTGGATCTCTTGTCTCTATGTGGTGATTGTGCATCAAGGTTCAGAATGGGTAACCAGGACGTCAAGCTCCTGGGTGAACATGGAGAACATGGAGAACATCTTGTCCATGGTGTTAGCAGCAGCAACCTTCAACATACCCTTTCTCTGTCGCCGGAACATAAGAGATCAGCCCCCCGGGTTAGGAAGTTCAAGAAACTAGATAGCAAGAAGATGGACAGTGCTGAGGAGTTCTTGCAGACTAAAATGAAAAAAAAAGTACAGAGCTTCACAGCTTCAGAGTTTTTGCAAACTCATCTGGATGCAGACTCACTGACTCAGGCAACTGAAAACCAAAAGTTACTTGAAACTCCTGCCTCTATCCATGGACCAGATACGCCTGGCTCAGGCTCTTATGCCAGTGTCAGTAGCGGGCCACTTCTCCCAATGGAAGAACACTTCCACATCTGTCAGGAGGCCTGGGACTTCATGGAAGACTCACATCTGTTTGAGTCAGAGATGGACCTCTGCTCTGAGCTCACTGATTTTGAGGATCAGTTCTGTCTGGGTTATGGAGCTTCTTCCTGTACTCTCATGGAAGAGATGCAGTACCATATCCAACAAGAGCAGTTGATCAGTGGAAATAACATAGGATCAAGTGGGAAAAAAAGTTCTGCTGGGAATAAGAATTTGCAAGAAATGCCTGGAGGTAAGACTGCAGTTCAGCTGTATGATGACATGAACAGGAGAAACACAATTGCTGAAATGGTGACCAAGGCCAAGAAGATGGAGTTTGCTGAACACCACAATTCCACCCTGGGGGGCAAAGAGGCTCCCTTTGGTGCTGTTGGAGTAGTGATTCATACTGCTAATAATAGCTCTTTAATTGGACAAAACACTTACCAACATTTGAGACAAGAAAAGCTGAAAGCCCAGAATGGAAACACTACTCGGGAGAACAAGGGAGAGCCAAAGTTTGGGGACAGATCATCTGAGGCAATGAGGTTTCCCCTCACAGAATTTCAGAATGGAGGCTCCAACCTTAGGCCCTGTACCAAAAGACCTGTGTCTCCTTCCCTTTCTGGGGTTTTCAATGTGTCTTACCCCCCATCCAACAGCCTCCAGAGTATGTCTCCTGTCCTGTCACCACTGTCGTCCAAGCTGTCCAGTCCCCAACTGAACCACCGCATTGTATTGATGCCTGAAGAAGATCAGGGTAAAAAGGAAGATGAAGACAGTTGGTTCAATGAAACACCTGGGTCATGGTTAGACGCTGGGGACCAGCCCAAAGACACAACAGAGGTCACAGACAAAAATGGAAACCATAGAACAATCACAAGGCTAGACCTGAAACTCAGCCAACAGGAATCTGAAAACTCTACATGGAGCAATGCTGGCACATCTGCTTCCACAGGTGAGTGTAAGGTGAGGCTTACTTATTTGCCCGAAGGATAACATGTTCTCTATGAAAAGATGGGTTTTACGAACATTAATTCTAATATATGACCTAATCACATGTTGCACAGGGGATAAACCCATTATGTATGACTTCAAATATTTTCATAGTCTTCATTTCTGGTACAAAGATGGGGGATGTTTTTTATGTGTTGCAACACAGGCAGGCTTGTTCTTTCAAAGTGAAATGGATAAAATAAGCAATGTTGTAGGGTAAGGAGTCCAATTTTACTCTGAATACAATACAAATGCATAACTCTACTTTAAGTGGAAAATAAAGTCATTCTGTTTCTGTTGCTAATTCTGTTTACCAAGATTACTACATTCTGTCTACTCTTCGTCAGTGTGTTGTTTTTTTGAGGTCATGTGACTCCATGTATAAAGTATGGAACCAGAATTTACACCTTGTTCTGCCTTTTCCTAATGACCCAGTATTTCATATTTCATGTGTGTGTGTATGCAAATGTATGAACAAGAAATAGAGAGAAAGAGACTGGATTGTAAATAACACTTAACGTCACTTAATCATTATGGGGTTCACTTGAATTGCTCTCAGGAAAAAGAACTTTTAACAATTTTGGAGTTTCATCCTGTTGACTTTGGGGGAAGCTGCCCTGGTTTTAAAGATCTAGCATTGCTTCTCCAGGGGCCATACCTGGAAAAAAAGGGGATGAAGGCTCTGTTATGCTCAAGCAGAAAAAAAGTCAGTGTCATGGCTTATAAGATACATCTCATGGTAACAGTGACAGGGTCAATGAGGAAAGAAATATGCAACATTTGTGGTATACTTTTTTGATAAATGCATTTACAAAAATCACAAGCATCTGCTCAATGGATTTTGCAATTTGTTCATAAACTATCTGACAATGTACCCCACAGCTTTCTTTGCTTGGGGCAGAACGGATGCTGCCACTCGCATCCATGCTGCACCACCCAGCTTCCTACTTATCAGCTGATTTGATCATAAATTATTATTTGTGGAAATGTCAGTTCTAGTTGTTCTGGCGCTTCATTGTGGAATGGTCTGTCATTAGACTCAGAAATAACTGATGTTATATCAAAGCAGTTAGGAAAATAATATTTGTCAGACTAAATCTGCAAATTAAAAATGCATTTTGATTTTGTTCTTACACTGCAGATGTTTTGCTGTTTATACATTATACATGTCTAAAAAATATATATATATATTTTAAAATATAATATATATATATATAAAATATAAAATATATATATATATATTTTTAGAAAATATTATCAATCTTGGTAATGTCATGAACAAAATCTAATGCATACAGTATATAGGGTCAAATAAACAAGATGCATCCTGCACAAATGTTGATAGCACAAAATACTAACTCTTAGTTAGCAAACACAGTAAAACAGAGAAACTAGTTCCTAGCCTAATAATTATTGATTTTTGCATTCCTCCCTCTGTAAAGCTTAATTTAACTGCTACAGATATGGACATTAACCTGTGGTTTGGTATTAGACTGGCATAAAGATGAGGATGTATTTTGTCTGACAGGCACACACGAATTCTGGGATTCTGTAAGGAAGAGAGGAAAACTGGGGGATGGTTAAAACAAAAAAAATGAGAAATTGGATATTAAAGGTATTCTATGCAGTAGACCTTTGTTCTTTTATAAAGCCTTTGTGTTACTTGTTTTTCAGACAAGGACATTTTAGTGGATAGTCTTTTGCTAATACTCCTAGAGCATCCCTAGTAAAGATGTAAAACCATATTTTAATAATTAATTACTTCTGTAAAGTTACCGGGGTAAACAAGACCAAAAAATAGACTAGCTAAAATAGTGTTGGTCAGAATGTCCTTCACAGTTTGCCCTGACAAAATTAGATCCCATTCAGTTTTTTTTATCACTGTTGTTTCTCATGCTTAAATAAGGCCCATTATGCAAAAGCTTTAAAAAAAATTTTTTTAAAGAAGCTTGTCAATATACAAAAAATAATTTCCTTTACAAAAGATAATTACGTGATGTAAAAGAGTTTTACATTTCATCATCATCCTTTTAATACTGAGAAAACTTAGTTAACTTAAATGTTTGTAGATGTCAACAATTTATCCATCTGAAAAAAAATCCAGTTTTTCTATAATTATCAGATCCAGGATTTGGTATGGTAGAGGATGCAGAAGTGTAGAATAAACAGGCTAGTCTTGCTTAGTCTTCAGTAAAAATTTGTGTAAACATACATTTTATTCAGTCCACTGCTTCTCTAAAACTCTCGTACTACAATAATCCCCCCTCTGTCCTCCACAATATCTTAATGATATTAACAAATCAGTCTATGGGTCATATGAGACTGATCAGTCCAGAGAGAGTCAGTTGACTTTGCTTGTTTTTTTCCAGGTCTAGCATTCAACAGGAAATGTAGGGAACACTACTCCTTATATTTTATTCAGTTGGCATCAACAAACCCAGACAGCGCCCAGTTCTTTTCCTATGGTGAAACCGATTCTGATTTGTGAGGCTACAGAGGATGCAGCTGGGTATGATTCATCAAGAATAGATCTCATTGATTACTTATAAATACAGTATGCTTAATGTAATTTTTCCAATTAAGTCAAGAATTTGTTCAGGGAAATTATTTCCCAATTTTGTGGTAAAGACCCAGTTGAGGCATTGCCATCTAAACTTGTAGTTTTAATTGGATAACTAAATCATTTATCATTGTTTATCCATCATTAACTTTAAATTCAGCAATGTGAAACATCATTGAAAAAAGCTGACTATTAAGTCATAGATCTTTTTAAAGCTGTTTTTCTCTTACCAACAACGAGCTCAAAGTGGTAGGCTTGGGCAGTATTAAAACTTTCAGACCATCATACGTGAATCTGTAAGGATTAGGAACCTGAAACACTATAGACTAATGCTGGTTTGTACAAGTGCTAGAGTGTTCTAGTTGGTAACAAAAGGGCAATTTCAAACCTATGAGCTTAAACAGCCGAACAATCTAAGAGCTTAAACAATAAATTCAAAGATATTCAAAAAAACAAGTAATGATATAAAAGACAATCACCACTGAGGAGCCAAGACGCTGAATGAGAAAGAACTTGCATTACGAGCATGTATTATCTCAGAGAAGTACATGCCAAGCGCACTGAAGACCTAAGTTAGTGTGCAGATGTGTAGTTCTGAACCAAGGTACGTAGATAATGTGGTACAAAGCCCTATGAGGGCTCTATAAATGCAAGGACAAGAGTTTCGAATTTGATCCCTGCTGCAACAGGGAGCCAATAGAGTCACCTAAGTAGAGGAGTGATATGAGAGAATTTTGTATGATTATGAACCAGGTGAGCAGTGGAATTCTGAATGCTCTGTAGAGGAGATATAGCATGTGAAGGGAAACCACCAAGTAGAGAGTAGCAGTAGTCATTCTGGAAATGACTGTATAAGAATTTGAGTGGATTCTGAAGTCAGGAAAGAAGGAATCTGCAGGATCTGGTGGTTGATATGATATGATCAGAAAAGTTGAGGCCATCATCTAAATTCACACCAAGATTCTTTACCGTTGTCACGAAGTGCTACAGGTGCGCGGGTGCGGACACAAACGCGAAGCCACTAAATACATCAAACATGTTTATTTTGACCAAGATCGGGGGGAAACAAACAAAGACTCACGTCGCGACAGGCGTGCTCACACACAAACAACGAAGGACAATACTGGACGGACAC
>JAOUQW010000002.1:5620278-5640950 GCA_028565825.1 Olivaichthys viedmensis | reverse complement strand
GCAACTTCATCACAGATACAGAATGTGCTGAATAAAGAATGAGAGACTCCAATCAGCAAAAGTACTGTCAAAAGAAGCCTAGCTAGTAGTGGTCTCAAAGGACGAGTAGCACTCTCTAAACCACTTTTCAGGAATGGAAACAAAGCTTAACGCTTGGCATGGTCTAAGACATACTAGCATTTCACAGTGGATCACTGGAAAAAAGTCCTATTTACTGATGAATCCAAGTTTGAGATTTAATGCAGTAACAGAAGGGTTTATGTAAGGAGATGAACAGAAAAGAGATTGATACCACAGTGTAACAAAACAACAGTGAAACATGGTGGTGGATTTTCAATGTGGTCTCAGACTTTTGGACCCCACAGTATGAATACACCAGCAGTGATGACGAGATCTGATTAGGAACTACTTTTTTATTTATCCAATAGTTTATCCTTTTATTGGTTGTATAGTTGTGTTTCGTAGTCCTGGTCTTGGAGTAACTATGTGCTGCACATTTAAATGTTTAGTGTTTACCCCACTATAACACACCAACTTTAATTTCACACAGAACTTGGTCATGAGTTGAGTCAGGTGTGTTGGGAGAAGAGAACTGGAATACTAAAGTGTGCAGTGGTATGACAGCACCAGGATTTGAAAAATATTTTATTTAGCCACAAGTGCTCTCTAATCTAGATAAAAGAATTAACTATGAGTGTTTCCTACAGGTCTGAACTAAACCTGGGAGGAGGACCGGGTGTGGTGGGGGGACGGTGGAGTTGTAGCTTGGGTGATGCAGGGAGGGGTGGGATGGTGTTTGTGTAGCAAGCAAACTAATAGAGTATTTAACATCAAACTAGCCTTACCAGGTCCGTCAGGTTCTTCTTTCTCCTCATTGGTTTCTGTAGGTTATTTCTGCTCTGTTCTTCTGTCCCCCCTTCCCGCTCCCTCTCTTTATTTTTCCCCAATAACTTAGTAACCAAAATTTCTGAAATGGGACAAAATATAATTGAGTGGATCCCTGAAGTATAACCTATATGTAGGAAACACTGAGTAATTCAACACTACCATGTAGGCCCTCAATATGCTTTTATAATAATAATAATGATGATGATGATTGTTGTTGTTATCATCATTATTATTAGTAGTAGTAGTAGTAGTAGTAGTAGTACTATTATGCAATGTAATTTACAATGCACATTTAATTAAAATGTTAATTTTAAGGTGCTACAAAAAAACATTAACATTAAAAAAAATACTTAAGTTAAAAGCTTTCCTGAATAAAAATGTCTTTAGGCTAATTTTAAAGGACCTGAAGTGTCTGTGGTCAGGTGGTCAGGAAAGGCATTCCAGGGGCAACCGAGTAAAAGGCATGATCACCTATCGCATGCAATTTGATTCAGGTGGTTTGTGTTAGACCTGAGATTTCGGTTAGACTTACGGTAGACTTACGGTAGACTTATGGTTAGACTTACGGTAAGAAGTTGCTTCAGATAGTTTGATGCATTTCCATAAATACACTAAAAGATTAGGATAATAATACATAATAAAAATTACTAGTGCTTGTCCATCCTGTATTTGTAGTAAGTAGAAAACCTGTTTTATTCCATGTACAACAGTGTAAAGCACAACATAATTGTAAAATGATAATAACATAAAAACACATAAAAACATGAAAAACTAATTTCCTGAGAGCTATTTGTAATTTAACAATGCCACCTCTTGGGTGGGGGGGTCAGAATATATCATGACTAAAGAGTAAATGGATTATTGTGAATAAGGTTATGGTTTAAGTACTAGTTTTAGACACTGACCTGAGCTTGCTCTCTCCCTCTCTCTCTCTCCCTCTCTCTCTCTCTGATCATTGTTAACCTCTTAAACTTCCAGCACATGTCAGAGGGTCCAGATTTGCACTCCTTACTCTCATAACTACACAACTTTTCTATTAGTGTCACTGTAGTTACTGAATAATTTGCAGTAGTTTAATGCTTTAAGACAACTAAGTAAATAATAAGCTGAGACTTTACGGGGTTAATGTTAGGATTTGTGTAGGGCAAACTGGTCTTAAAGCAGTACTTCTTCTCAAAACTGCTGCTTCTCTTTGAAACGTTGACAAGACAGAATGTTCATTTGTCTTTCCAGAACACCAGGCCGCTCTCCTTCAGCTGAAGAGAGAATGTAAAGAGGAGGTGGGAAAGCTGCATGTAAGTGACACTTATTTTTTATCTATATCAAGTCCCAGTCCCATTTAGAAACTGTAGTATGCTCATGAGGCACTAGATGTCAGCATACACAGTCAAGTCAAATAGCATAGAGCACAAATGGGACAGGAATTTGCTGTATGTTTATGCCCCAATTTATAAAATCATTATGTGCATGAGGTAGAACATTGAAGCTTAGTATTGATTATGGGTGAAAACATATTTATAGCCAAAAACTGCAGGTTATTGTGCAGCTCCAGTTTATTGTGCTGTATTTCCCCCGAGCACTAACACTTTACTCCAATCTAAGTTAGTTGTGGCTTTTTGTGTTTGTTCTACAACTATCTTGCACTTGTTTCTTGGCAGCTGGAGGAAACGTAATCTTACAGCACTTGTATCATGGCCACCTACTTTACAGCTCTATACTTGAGTGGGATTCAGTCACTTTGGATAGAAGTATGTTCCAAATAAGTATAAAGGCCCAAGTTGCGTGAATCTTATAGACTGCACTGAGAGCTAGGCCTAATGTACTATTACTGTAAAGGTTTGTCTGGTTCGATCTTGCTCTTTACTTAAAAAAATGTACACTTTACAAGGTCACTATAAAAATGAAAGCTTCATATTAGAACCTTATTTATGGAGAAAAGATAAGCTGTTGAAATGCCATCATAATTGTAGTTTTTTTGTGAGTGGATGCTAATGCATTACCATAGGCTCAGTGCAGTGCACATTGACTGTAAGTGTACTTGGATATGAGGGCATAAGTGAATAAAGAAGCCATAATGGGATGATCATTTCCAGATGGAGGTCTACCTCCTGCTAGCTCCTCCTATGAAATAAGATCAAAGTTTACAAGCTGAACGCATCCTGACATCTCATCCGTAAAAATGTGCGGTTGAAGCCATCCTTGTTTTTTAAAGAAACTTTTTCTTATGTGTTTATTTTATTTAGTTAGTTAGTTATGATAAAGCATTGGTTTGAATTCACTCAGCATGTCCCATACTGATTTGTCTGCTGATAGAAAAGGTCTAATTCATTGTTTATACAACCGACCTGCGGTTGGGAATGGTAAACAGGCATTTCAAATGTGGTTTCACAGACATCTCAAGGGAGAGAATATTTCTGATACAGTTTTTGTATCTCTCTCTTTGTGTTCTGTAAGTGATTTACTGATGTACTGACAGACATAGATACATTAGAGCTTTGCTCTCAGGCCTGGTTTTCCACACAAATTAAGTCTCGATTAAGCCAGATTCAGTCTGGTCTTTCTTGAACTTATTTACACTGTCAGTATGTATTGTTCATTGAGAAATAATTTTAATCTATGCAAGACACAGAATATCCAGTGTTGAATTACAGCAACCAATACAGGGATAAACTGAATTAAACTTACGTTGTTGGAGCAACTATCAGTTTTACTGAGTAGTCACAATTTGTGGCGGTAAAACTAGCCTTCAGTGTGCACTTGAATTCTTTGTATAGATTGTTAATTGAGTCATGAGTTTTAAATGTGTTGGCCATGATAAGAGAGACATCAAACCATATGTTATATATCATGTATATTGTTAAATAAAACCCAGTCTTGGAACAATTTTTGATGTCTTTGCGAGAATGATTAATGTTTCCTTATGCAGCAACATCCACTGTAATGTGTGTCATAGTGTCTTGTTTGTCACAGACAGAATTGATCAAAGGGAAAACAAAATGGAGATGTTTAGGGCTGACAAGCAGAGTGGTGAAAGACAGGAACGTGCCTTATTGAGTTCTGTGTGGATCACATTATAATAAGAAACATGTGGAAAAGAAAACCTTTGTTTTCTTTGCATTTCAACCAGACCAAAATATTTTGTGTTTGCTTTTATGGTTGTAAAGGGGTAAATTTGACCATGAAGCCTGTAGTAGTAGTAGTAGTAGTAGTAGTAGTAAATCAAGGCGACTGGACTTGATTGAATAAGTGGAATGGTGTCTTTATTAATTGTTTTGACTTGACTTGACTACCTGTAGATATGCAAAATGACCTGGATGAATTGATAGACATTTTAACAGGATGTTCATATTTCCAATAGGCAATATTTCATGTATTGACTATCTATACAGTATCTTCCCAATGCTAAATGGTTTTTAATGTCATGAATGAATGGCATGACATTATCAATGTGCAGTAACACAAATGTCTTTTAAATATCTACACACACATGCAAACCCAGACTGACTTCGAGCTCCAGGTCTTCCAACTGCGTGGGGAGCATGCTGTGGCTGTGTCCCGACTGGAAGGAACCATTGCCGAAATTCATCTGGAGCGAGGCTCATTTCGGGGGCAGGGAAAAGTGCGCGATGCCTGCGTGTCCACTGAAGACGACATGTCCCTTAAAACGTACCGCAACGTTTGCATCCAGACTGACCGCGAAACTTTTATTAAAACGCCGGAGGGCGAGAGCGCCAAGTCTGTTCAGAGCCTGCCCAAAAAACTCAATCTAGACTCTATCACCATGAATCTCGGGGTGGTGCCTGGAGCTTCACCTCCCGCACCTCCTCCTCTGCCCGGCCAACTGCATGGCTCGCCAACTCCAGCTCCAGGTCCGCCCCCACCACCACCACCACCACCACCACCGCTTCCTGGATCAGCAGCACCACCCCCTCCACCTCCTTTACCTGGATACGGAGTTGCGCCACCTCCACCTCCACCTCCACCCCTTCCTGGTGTCGTGCCTCCTCCCCCTCCACCAGGAATGCCTGGAGTTCCGCCTCCACCTCCACCTCCACCCCTTCCTGGAGTCGTGCCTCCTCCTCCTCCCCCTCCACCAGGAATGCCTGGAGTTCCGCCTCCACCTCCGCCGTTTCCAGGGTGTGGCCCCCCACCTCCTCTGCCCACCTTCGGGCAGGCAGTGGAAAAGGCCCCACGCAAACCAACAATAGAACCCGCATGTCCCATGAGGCCGCTCTACTGGACTAGGATTCAGATTCAAGACAACAAGTAAGCACTCTCAACTGTCTGGGCTTAAAAACACACACAGACACTACAATGTGTATGTAGCTTGCGATTACGAGGGAAAACACTTGTTTTAAAGTGTCTGTAGTTTATACAGCTGGAGGGCTTGGAGTGGCATTGCAGGAGCTTTATGGCCTTCTGTTACAGTAAGTGGGATTAGAAAAGGATCTACAGTGCCTTATAGTTCTCCATCACTCCAGGAGCATCAGGAGGATATTAGATTTTCATATTAGCCATTTCATACAGTGCTACAGTAAAAGCTGTGTGTATATGGAGCACAGTTGTGACATCCTATGACACCCCATAAGTCACTTTTTTTTTTACTATTTTAACTGCACATTTTATTCCAAATAGGTTCTACATTCAGTACATTAAATTAATTCAAAATAATGATTTCAGCTCTCAACTTTTGCTTCTTTGATTGCAAGCCATACACAGTATTATTAAAAAAATACAATAACAATGGCCTCTCACAAAGTAGCCTTCAAAGGGAAAATGCTAAAACATGTGAACATTGGCTCATCTCCAGCAAAATATTTTCACCTTGGGGAAAGGACAGCAAGCTCCATTAGAGTTATTTAGACCACAAAGATAAATGTTAGGCAAATCAGATGCTCATCACATTTATCTGTGTTCTTTCGGCACTACAATGAATATAACAGCAATACTGTTGGAAACAAGTTTTTTATTTTCTTTAAAACCTAATTTCTCGCTTGTAAAATCCTTTACTGAATCCAGCACACCCTGCTAAGGCTCTGCTTAAAGACAAGGCGACTAATTATGTTTAGTAAATTATGCTCAAATTATTACATTGACAAAGTGCTCAAGATTAGAGTGAGACAAGGCAAAAGAAGATCTTCAAATGACCCTATTCTGATGCTTATAGCCAAAATACATCTTTAAAGCACTATAAATGCAAATCACTTCTTATTCAATACGTTCTGGACATTTGCAGGAACCCAAAATCTTTGGACAAATCTTAATTAACCCATGGTAACAAGATATGTCTATAGAACCAGTTCCATAGAACTGTCCAATATGAAATGATATTTTTGTCGTACTAAATTCCCACTGGCTTTTCATGAGCCGAGAACGATTTGTGTCAGTAGATGGAGAGGAGCCGCTGTATTATCTGAGGTTTTGAGTTTTTCCCTCTTTTAGGAGGAAGAAATGGAAAAGGAAGGTAGCAGAGTCAGTGAGGGCACTGTTAGTCTCCCCCCTGCTCCTGACCAGGCAGCCTGTTTGTATTATCCACGTTACTGAGCAACAGGCAAAATCAAATACCTCTCATCCTTAATGACGCAGTCGTTTTGGAGAAGACAGTAGTTTTCTGCTGACAAAAGCTATGCTTGTGGAAGAACACTTGAATCGTTACGTTTCTTTGACCCACGTGGGACAAATTTCTGTTTTCTGCTTTCTGTGAAACACTCTTTGCCTTTCTTGATATCTCACCTCATCTCGGAAAGTACAAAAAAACTTTGGATGAAGCTTTTAAGCAAAAGAAAAGTATTGTTTACAGCACAGAGAGAACAGCTTGCCTTGGTATTTCCAGTGGTGCCTATTCTGCTCTATATAATCCTCCCTTTCTCTGTCACAAGCTGTTGCTCTAATGGCATCGGAAATATTACATGCCTCTTGATGCCTCTTGTGTACTGATAGGGCTGGTGTATTTCTTTTCCAGTAATAACACGCTGTGGGGTTCTTTGGAAGAGCCAGATATCGTTGACACAAAGGAGTTTGAAGAGCTTTTCTCCAAAGCCACACTGCAGACAAAGAAGAAGCCTCTGTCTGACACATATGAGAAGAAGACCAAAGCTAAAAAGGTATGTCTCCTCCTCCCGCACATCTGCACCAATTTAGGAGGTTAACATCTCCACTTGTGTCATCTAATAGCCAATCATCGGTCTAAGGGCTCACTATATTTGCTTGACCTTAACTGTGTAACTGTGAATTGGACACATAAATGTGAAGGCATTGTGCATTAACAGTATTGTTATTATTTCCATGGAATCACCATGCTATTGATGGAGGAGTACTTTATTGCTACCACTAGAGGGTATTTGAGGCACGCTTTAAATCATACTTCTGTAACGTCACATCATTTAGGTTCATTTAGCTAAATATGACAATTAGTATTTAATGCTAATAGAGAAAAAAAACATTGGCAGCCATACAACACGATGCAATACTCATCAAGCAAAAGTGTATTTAGATTTCAGATTGAGTTTTTGAGTTTTCTCTCTCCATGAATGGTCAATTAAGGATGATTGCTTATTATCAGCTTTTCACTTGGTTGTCCCATACCTGTTCTTTTGTGTTTGTCATATCACTCCAAGTCTGAACATTTCAGATTATGAGTGGCAATCTAAGATTAGATCTGCAGTTATATAACTGTATTAATTGGAAAATAAATGCAAAAACGGATTTAACTTTGACACGTTACACAAGCTCAGGTGTGCATGAGATGTATGTCCTGTTGTTTTATAACTGTCACATGTGGACATGCCTACCTACACTGAATCAAGACATCACTCTGTGCTAAACTCTGCAATAATGGTTGGAATAATGGAATAATGGTTTATTAATTGACTGGTCCCATAAACTCTACACTCCTAGGAAAAAAAGGGTTTCTCAAGGGGTATTTGGAACTTAAATGGAAAGCCACTATTGTAGGGTTCTACATAAAACCTTTCAAAGTTCTCTCAGCGGGACAAACCAAAGAACCATTTAGGGGTTGGTGTACATGATGCTGCTGCATTGTCATTCAGGTGTAGGTATTAAGAGTAGAGGCTAAAGCAATCTTCATAGGGTGCAAAAACCATTCTGTTGACACAAATGTAACACAAAATTACATAATGCTACCTTCGATTAGTGGTTTGGTATCATTATATAAGCATGATATTTTGTTTTTTGTTTTTATTTTAAGGAATTGCACCTGAAAATAACATTTTATGTGACATTATTAATTTATATTTGTGTAGTGTAACATTAATTGTGTAACTGTTTCCTTATCACAAAATACTGTCATATCAGTATATCCGTCCCACCCTGCTCCCATCATAAAGGTTTATAAAGGAATTATCTGTTCAGCTGGGGGTCCAAAATTGACAATGATGTCCCATTCAGCAAGTCAGCCCTTTGCCTTGGCGTCCAGGCAGCTCAAAAGTCAGCCCAACTGGCCCTGTCTAGCCCTGCTTTAAATCCATACACACTCCCTCTGTGATCAATCGGTTAGGGCACCAAGTCGCCAATGTGTGCACGTCTGGTCACTCCAGCCTCAGAGGTGGCCTCATTGGATCTGATTTCGGATGGCCACAGACAACGGCCTTGCCAGCTTTCTGTCGATTCTCCAAACACTGCCAGGCTACCACGTTTTGTCTAAAATACTGTATCTATACCACCTTTTCCTATATTCTGTCTAAGTATGTTATGTTGTAGTACTATCTGCTGAAAGTACTGATATAGTCAGTCAGTTCATTATATACCTAAAATAGTTTGCATTACTGCTGGATATTATAAAGTTTAACCCAACACCTCAAGGTCTTGTGGGGTTTGACATGGATCTCAGCCATAGCATAATTAAATAAATTTGGGGGATAAATCACTGCACATAGGATTTCACCTACTTCACAGGTTGAAGGGAAAGTTCTCCTAACAATAACGACTGCAGATGAAGCAGCTTTTTAAACTGCTACACACTTGCTTAATTCGTGTTTTAAAAATGGAAGCCAATTCAGTGGTGGTGGGGAACCAAGGGCACTGTTAGTACCAAACATATTAAGATTCACATGGTTCTGTTTTTTCCCAGGCCATGACTTTACTGGCTTTGTGAAAGGCACATACCTCTTTTGTTCTAGAAGTTGGACCTTTCCTGCACTGTCCTGAAAAAGAGCAAAAAGACATATTAACAGCCCCACTGGGAATAACCGATGGAAAATATGATATGAATAAAAGAAAACCAGTAGCCCTACTTAACATAACACTAGTATGGGAGGAAGTATAAACACATCTCTAGCCTCATATACACCTTTTAATATTTAAAGTTTATTTGACAAAATTGACTGAGATGATGTGAACTTGTACAAGCAAAAATAATGCTAATTGTTTTTGGAAAGCATATTTGGGCCATGTGTCTAATAATATGTACGTGAGAGAGAAAGAAATTTGGAACATGATCAGCAAGGACCATTATTAAGTTTCAACATTGTGTCGGGAAAAAGTGAAAAGACAGATGAATATTGGCACGGATGTTCTTGGCAACGTGGTGCAATTTCCAAAAGGTCTGCTAAACAAAAGTAGCACGTTTACATCTCCATCTTTTTTATTTTCAATTGTTTATACTTCAAGGTATGAACAGTTTTCCTGAGTCATCCTTCCAAGAAATGATGGCCACCAGAACAGAACAGAAAACAAAGGATTTTGGGTAGAAGAGTAGATAAATTTCAGGAGGAGGGGTAGCTGACGCAGCCAGCCAGACGTGGCCTCTTGTCAATTTCCCTTCACTGGGCATCCTTACAGTGCAGTATAGGGGAAAAAAACAAGAGTGGCAACCGATAACGGTCAGGTTTGTCTGGATTGGATCAATGGGGTCTGAGGAACAGCATATGAGGGGCTGAAGTGGGAATGCAAGTGCACTGGCCTCCTCTGTCACAATTGCGTAGCAGAGAGTGATGACAGTGCAAGTGTGCCTGTGTGTGAACCTGCTCTCAAAGTGTTCCCAGATTGGGCCAAGTTCTGTTTCCTCAGGGTTGAAGTTTTTTTAGGAGGGCTGAGGAAATGTAGGTGTTTTTCAGGAAAGTATGTGTTGTGATCAATGCCGGCATTATGGAGATGAGGTCTCTTACTGAATTTGTATCACTGTCCATGCGTTTATGTATTTTCCAGCTGTACTCCACACAAAGTTCCTCGAGCTTATGTGCACTTCTTAGTTTAATACATGCAAATATTGAAATCACCCTTAGAGTCTTCAAAATGGACACAGCAACCTCATCTCTCTACACAACTAAATAAGGTAGTCATGCAAGGGGGGCTAATTTGTATCATGTGTCCCGATATATACACAATGTGTACTCTTGGGGCCTTTTCTCTTTCTCTTGATTATCATATGAAAGAAGAGGAGATGACATGAAGTGAAGGAAGTCTGTCATCTCAACCCACTGGACCAAACCTAATTGCAGGCATGTGGCTTCACTTGTAACTAAGGGATGTCCACAGCCTTTGATGAGACTTAAAGCCTCGTTTTAGTGCATTTTTCTTGCCTTCCTCAGTATTGTTAAAAATTATGATACATTATGCATCGTTGAGGAAAAATGTGTCCTACTTTGTCACTACGTCTCCCTTGTCCCAGCACAGGTCTGTAATACGTAGCCTAATGCATAAACATTACACCACAGTTTTAGTCGCCCGATGAATCACATTTAATACGCAGTTTGTACAATGGTAATACTGGTCAAACAAACAGACGTTTTAATTGGTTCTGACTCAGACGTTCTGTGATGATTTACAGGCACTATCACCTCGTGTTTACTGAGCGGCTATTTTAGGATAGGGTTTGACGCCTGAGAGTGGGTTCAGGATACGCAGTTTGTGGTCCGGGGTCATGGTACTCTCTGGCAGAACATTTATTATTTTTATTTTTTTGGTGATTTGGTGTGTTTGTATGAAGAATTTTGGCCTTAACGTTTGCCAAATGGTGTTGATGAAGTTGCGAAAGTTAGTGAATGCACTTAATATCCATTAGTAACACAAACACTGAGCTATTTTACCACAAGACACACAAGTGGCCCACATAAGTATTAGCGATGGTCAAACATCTTTACATCATCTTCCTTTGAGACAAGTTGACAAAGCAGCCCTGTTGACTTGACTTTCCTATTCATCATATTAAGTGCATGGTTAAACTAATCAAAATGTATAAATTGTTTCAGATCGTCAGAAATCTTCTATAGGTCCTCAGTTGCCTTAGTGTTTTGTTTTGGGTTTTTGTGATTGTGTATAGCAGGGCACTTCTCAATACATCTGAAGACATTTTATACTGACTCGGCAGACAAGTTATCTATGTCCTGAAATCATTGTGGTGCTACCATCTTTAGTTGTATCATCAGTAGGAATAAGTGAAACTGTCCAATGGCTGCCCTGCATGGTTTCTGACACTTCCATAATGTATTACAGATCAATTTACATGCTCGAAATCATCATTGGCTTCTTGAAATTAAATGTTTCTGTTATTTTGGATAGATACTTATTATTATTTCTTCTGCGTATAAAATGTGATGCAGAACTCTGCTGACTACTAACTTGTAACTGGTATATTTGGTTTTGGTTTAGGCCTAAGAATTTTGCTGTCAAAGTCTTCTTCAAACACCATAATAATTGCTAATTAAATTGGCAGATATGATAAGATTTTGCTTAATTTCCTAATTTTTCTGTTATAGACCCTAGTTGCTTTCCTGACTTCTAAGGGCTTGGTAGATTCCCTTCTATCCATCCTTTTTAAACTGTGCTAGTATACCACATTTCCCTGTTTCACGCTAATTCATTAGCTTTGCTAGGCACTAGGCACTAGGCCCACTCAGCATATAATTTATAAGGCTGGTTAGCTTTAACACGCTAGTTCATTAGAGGTGTTAAGAGAGGCGTCCCTCTCTTGCAGTGTCTGTGGGAGGGGAGGCCAGGGGAAATCCCCAGTGACATTAATAATGAATGCCGTAGCAGCATGCCTACTTTGCTGGCTGTAACGCAATACTCACTTTAAAGACCCCTCTTGCTGGTTCCCACTGAACGCCTCGGTAGCTCAGCGCCTGCAAGAGCGCGCCGCTGCTACCTAATGAATAAGTCCAAGACATTAACTTTTAAAGGGGGGCTTTAACTTGCCAAAAACTGTTTTGTCCTTTATGGGGATATTCACTCATATGTAATTGTGACCATGTGTAGACACAAATAAAAATCCTGTGAATTTATAGTTCGTTATAAAATCTCTTAGCCTGCTTGTCCAGAGCCGAAAGATGTCCTTTTATGGTTCCATTTTTCTCCTCTTTTATTCACAGCTGCATCCGAATTGTGACTCTATCACACATGTACCATTTAAGAGGTTTTATCATTGATAATTTCACATGTTCTTATTTTTTAGTTTGTGTATCGAAGTCTGATCAGGTGGGATAATCAGGCTCCATCTATAGGAACAATATCAATTTAGTCTCAGATTAACCCAGTAATTAATGTTTAGTATAGTATATTTTATGATTATATATTATATATGTGGGTTATATCTTCTATATTAGAGAAAGCTGTTACTCAATGCAAATGAAGCAGCATGCAAAGGATCTAGACTGAAAAACTGTGTAATCTGTTTAAAGTATTTGTTCATGTTTATCCTTAAGGCGTAAGAATGTTGTGTATGCTTTCCTGATTTTTTTGTCATTTATTTGCATTCCTTTCAGATTGTCAAGTTATTAGATGGAAAACGTTCCCAAGCAGTGGGGATCCTAATATCCAGCCTTCATCTGGAGATGAAGGATATTCAGCAAGGTGAGAACAGCCCCCCCCAACCCGTTCAGCCATTTCCCGGGTTTCTTAAATGCTTCCCCCTCTTTTAATTAGACGGTGATACACTTAAATCATTCTTGGTGCGCTTGATAACTCACAGATGGGCTCTGTTATTTTTAGCAAGGGAACATGTGAGCAATGCGCAAATGTAATTTTCTCCCTCGTTCGCTGATGTATATTGATTTACTTCCAGTTAGCCTTTTACAAACTTCCTACATCTGTGGTGAGCGCTGGTGTCACTTGAGCGAAATGTGTGTGTGTCTGGGGGTCCGGTGAGTAAACTAGCATTAGAAAATATGTTAAAGGCTTCAGCCAGGATCAGGATCTTTCTCTCCTTCCTTGTAGGAGAATGAAGAAAACTTTCCTATTTGACTGTGGAAAGAGAAATGGACAGAATGAGTATGGGAAAGAGAGACACACAAAGCAAGAGGACACCAATACAGTTAGTGCCTGCTTGTCTGTGGGTAGGGTGATCTGTTTATTTTAGCTAGTGACACTATCCACAGTCCTAATGGGAGTGAGGCTGTAATAATCTGAGTGTATATAAATCCACCATCACCAAATGCACACACGCACTTAGACACACAGACTCACTTGGACAACAAGCCTGACACTTTGTGTCAGGCAGCCTGTTTCTAGTATACTCTTAGTCTCGCTCTCTTTCTCTCTCTCTCTCTCTTAGCATGTGTGGACCCCTTAATGGGAGGTTCGCGAGAAGTGCAGAGTCACGGTGGAGGAGTGACTCCCGATAGGCACATTTAAGGGGCAAGCAGCTCCCAGCTCTGCTTGCCTTTTTGCAGGCGAATTAAACAGACATGGTACATGCAGTGCAATTCCAGACACTCAGGAAAAGCCGAGACAGACATGTATAGAGATATATAGAGAGAGAGCGCTCTGATTAGTTGCATGCAGGCAAGAGATGACCGCATGCATGACTTCAGTTACCACTGCAGATCTTGGACCTCCCATATACAAATACTGGCACACACACACTGGCCCCTTACTCAAGGTGGCAGTAGGTGCTGGCCTTTGATCTAGGGGTGTGGAGAAATTTTCAGAATGCCCCCCCTTTTTCCCCAGCAGACACAGCCTTCATCTTTGTGTGACTGATGAAACACCCTACATGCGAAGCCTGATCCAGATCTGCTGTACATGGTGTCAGTGAGGCTGTTGGCAAATAGCAAAGCTCAGCAGAGGAAATCAAATAGCACAAGTCTTATTTGGAAGATACTGGCGTCTGCAGAGAGAAGCCAGAAAGCCTGTCAGTCTGCTGAAACATCTCTGCGTAAAATCACAGTACAACTTTTTGGCCTAATTGTCTGTAGGTTATTGAAGCATGATATACTGGACCTATTAGTCTATAAGGGGCCTCTTCTCTTCTCTTCTCTTCTCTTCTCTTCTCAGGCAGTATAGATCATTATAAAGCTGTGGTGGTTCTGTATGTGTGGGTCCTGGGGTTAAGCAATTACAGGCTTTTGGCCATGACCCATGGCCTAGAGGCTTAGTCCCCTATGTGTGTGTGTACATGTGTCTGTATGTGTACGTGTGTCTGTATGTGTAACGGAAAGGAAGATGAGAAATACCCTGTGCTTGTCTGTTATTAAAGTCATTAACGTGTCACCTCCCTCCTTGTATTGCATTTTAAAGCACATTTTATGTTCAATAAAGATATCATCGTCATGGTTGTTGTTTTTTATTACTTAAGATGGTGTTTAAACTTGTTTTTCTTCATAATTTGGCAATTAAGTCTGATGTTATATGTCCACATGCCTTATGAATATAAGGTGTGGAAATCATATGCTTGCGCTCAGTTCTACACTGAACTGACCGTCAACCCTGCCATCCAATAAATCCAGGTAAAAACAGGCTCCTGAAATAGTACAGCATGTAAATGTCTGGAGCTATCAGGAGAAAATGTGCACTCCAAAAACATGGACGAATGCTAATTAATACAGCCAGTTTCCTAAAGTGTCTGTTTTTTGTTACGTCTGTGCTCGAGAGTTTCTAATAAACTGATTTACTGTTGCAGCTGTTCTTACGGTGGACCACTCTACAGTGGATCTGGAGGCGATTGAGGCCTTATATGAAAATGTAAGTAATCTTTGGGTGAGAGTTGTAAGTTAGTTAATTTGTTTTAAGTCTTCACTTAATTTTAAACATGTCAGCAAGTTAAAAAAAATTATAATTTGGTTGATGTAAATATGTCTTAATATTGTGTTTAAGTAATACATAATTAATGACTCTGCCAGTCATTACTTTACTACATGTCTCCTTTCTGAGAGCTTTATGATCTGACTTTGGTTATTATTAGCTATCATTATAGGTTGTGTTGTGTTCTGCCAGTAATCGTTTGGACCTGATTACAGAGGGCTCAGAGTGATGAACTGGAGAAGATCAAGAAACATTACGAGACCTCAAAAGAGGATGAAGTCAAGCTTCTGGATAAGCCTGAACAGTGCGTCATTTGTTTTTAAAATTAATATTGTTGAAACTGATTCCTCAAGGTTGTTGGTGTGAAACAGGGAGGCAAAACAGTCTTAAGAAGATAATGACGATTTAAGAAACTCTGAAACTCTGCCTCATGGCATCATGGTATCACCTCAAAGTATTCTTCACTGCATATCACACCACGTAAAGTGTTTTTTATATTTTATTTATATATTGGTTATGTTGAATCACACTATTAAAGATGATCATTTAAAATGCTGAGCTGAATTTACAGTTTTAAATAGCTTTAACATTTTGTTACAATATTTAAAGATTTATTTTTGCATTCTAATCTTATGGACAAACCCATATCAGACATTAAAACAATGATCAGTTTCTTGTTTAAAACAAGAACATCTGCCAAAGACTCAAAAAGAATTAGAAATGAAGGTAACTAGCAGTAATTACAAAACCTTTTTCAAGAAAATGAGTCAGGAGTGTTTAGTTTTTGAATCTTTGATTCCAGCAGTATGCTATTTAAATTGAAAATGAGTCTTTACCTCAAACGATGTATGACACTGTCTCGTAGCTTTGGTCCTTAAGTTAATCACACTTAATTGCACTTAGTTGCATCCAGATTTTGCAGTTTGTGCTGAAAAGCACATCTCCCGTGATGTATCTCTAGTTAGCGTGCAAACTGAAAAGAGGTAACCCATCCCATAGTTCTTATGGATATTGTGTAATTTTTCTTCACTTGTTTTCTCATCTTCTCTTGAAAGATTCCTGTATGAACTGGCCCAGATTCCGGATTTTTCTGGCCGAGCCCACTGCATCATATTCCAGGCAATGTTTCTGGACTCCATATCGTCCATCCATCGTAAAGTGGAAATCATCTCCACAGTGTCTAAGGTACATCCAGGCAGGGCTACCAGAATTTAATGCTGAGATCAGAATTACAATGTTTAATATATTAGTTAAGGTTATAATCAGACAGGACACTAGCCCTACAGGGCGGCTAGGGATAGGCTGGCAGTTCAGTGTCAGTAGCATGGAGTTGTATTACATTTACCTGTAATGTGTGTGTGTGTGTGTGTGTGTGTGTTTTCAATCCCGCAGGGTCTCCTGGAGGGCGGCAATATTAAAGAAGTGATGGGTCTTGTCCTAGCCTTCGGTAACTATATGAACGGCGGGAACAGGACCAGAGGGCAGGCTGATGGATTCGGTCTAGAAATTCTTCCCAAGCTAAAGGATGTTAAGAGCAGGGTATTAATACACAACCTCAAGGTCACATAAAGAGTGCCAACTCAGCTGTAATATAATTTTGTACAGGGGAACGTATTTATCATTACACCATAGCTACTAAAAGTACTTGTTTCTGATTGGTTGGCAATAATTTCTCATATCGGGGCAGCTCTAAAGTGGATCCAGTCAAAAATCTAATCACAGTTCTAAATCAATGTTCCTGATACTGTGTAAGCATGTTGGAATGTAACCATGACAGCATGCATAAGTAACGATTTAGGCCAGGCCTATATGTAGGCGTCGCAATTGCCTTTGTTATCACGCCGCTAAACGACAATAAGAAAAGTGAGTGACATGGATTTTAACATCAGTTTTAATTTGTTTGGAGATCACAAAACTTGGGAAGAATAGGAAGAGACGTGTTATGGACAGATGCTTTATTCACACCACTTCACCCTCCATCTGGCAACAGAAAAGTTTCTCTGTCCTGAAGCTGACAGGGACGACCCGCTGACAAACATAACAAATAAAATGCTCTGCCTATTTGATTTCAACCTTAATTAAAATTTAACTTTCATTAGCTATCTGCTTAGTCTGAGCTGCCTACAAGCAGCAATTAAAAAAAATAAATCATGCCTAAACTTTTATCATTTGATTTGTCCAATTATTTGTCCTCAACTTTTAATGTCATCGCCTAACATTAATCTATTAGTATTAGTATTTTTTATAGGCTACAGTGTGTAGAGCTGACCATAGCAACCATAGCATGTAGGGGTAGGGGACTAGAAAGTAAAAATAAAAAATAATAAAATAAATAAAATAATTAATTTTATTAATTCAACAATGCTATTTTCATATCATTTGGTTATGTTATGACTAAGCAAAACATACAAAACCTCCATTTTTGAATGCTGTGGCAATGGTAAAAGCGAGATAACGTCCACTGTAGTTCCCTGTTATAAAGAAATAACAAACCTGCTGAAGGATAGGTGGCCTAAAAACTAAGCCTAAAATTTTATTTAAGTTCAGTTTAGTGAAATATATTGCTATTCAATTTAGTTCAAACATTCATGCAACTTATTAGAGGAAATATGAATTTTGTTTACAAAAGTGTACACTTTACTCTATCCCTTCATTTTTATTCATAGGACAATCACATGAGTCTGGTGGATTATGTGGTGTCATACTACCTACGAAACATAGATAAGGTAATACTACTGATAAGTAGTGAATTGTAATTAATGAATAATAGGTAACATTCTTTCACTTTGGCTCTGAAGTCCATGTGATTTTGTTGTTTGCCTCAGAATGCAGGGACGGATAAGAGTGTTTTCCCACTGCCTGAGCCTCAGGATTTCTTCCTTGCCGCTCAAGTCAAGTTTGACGACCTCTTGAAAGACATGCGAAAGCTAAAGAGGGATCTCACAGGTATGGAACTTGGATAGTGGGCGATTTCTCCAGTGTCGTTTCCAGAAGAAAAACTTTAAAAAGATTATGCGAATCAAGGCATTGGCTAAAACACCTTTTGATGTTCCTCTAGTACCATGCCTTAATTTATTACTACTCTCTTTTTTGCTTTGCTTTTGTGATGTTAAGGAATATGAATCTGCCAGAAACACAAAGTAGGAGATAATTTTCCTGCCCAAAGCTTCCCAGTGCCCTAAAACATTTTGACAATAAAGATTCTGAGAGTAGAGCTAACCTAGGAGGTGAGGGTGTGTTTGTGTGTAGAACAGGGGGCTTTTACCCTTTGCCATCTACACGGCAGCTCTACAAGAAGCCTGGAGGTTGAGGGTCATGCTCCCACCAGCCCTCAATGTCTGCGATTATTTAAATCAACCAATAATACGACATATGAAACCAATTAGCTCTGTTCTCTCTCCTCTCTTCTGCGTTCACAAATCACAGTTAAAAAACCCTGATCCTGACTGACCCTGGGGGGAAAATACAAAGTCCTCTACAAAAAAGTTGCCTGCCTACCTTGAGGTGTCTGTCAGTCATTTATTAGGAAGAAAATAGAAGACTCCGAGACAATAAATACAACATAAGGGCCTTAGCATTTGATCTGGGCCGCAACAAAAACTTTTAAACGTCTCACCTTCAAGTCCTCGGGGTATTGGCACCAAATTGTGAGAAATTGCAGTGCTTTGGAAAGAGAACCTTCAACTTATTTATCTTTTATCCTCACCATGAGCCAACCGGAATAAATATTTATGCAGTGCTATCATGAACCGCACTAAAGAAAGAGAGCAAGTGTTCTTAATTAACCCACTGGCAATACACCCGAGATCTGGTACTGAATGTCGGTTAGTGCATGAGTTACACATGTGGAAGAGGCTCTTTTCCCTGATGCCTCATGTCAGGGCCGTGGTGTTTTAACACGGTCTGATGGTGTATTTCCGCAATCTTTGATATACGTCGTCATTGTTCAATAAAAGGGTTCACAGAAGTGCGCATTTCCATCACTCTAGGGAGAAACAGATAGAAAGAAATATTGAACACTTTATAGATGCCTTGTTAAATATTAACACAAATGCCACTGTAATTCATAACAAGGCCTCAGGAAGAAAATACGAGATGTTATGTAAATGTAAAAATTGTTTGAAATTCTCACAAATGGCAAGAGATCACATTAAAAGCAGCGCATTCCTACCAAGAAAAAATTGCTTAGTTTAAAATATTTGCACACATCTAAATTAGCTTAAATGCTTTAGAAATTGTAATTAAAAAATTTAACATTATAAGTTTAAGGTTATATTTGTAAAAAATTAATAAATAGTTTTTTAAATAGTGTTCACTGCACCAAACCGTAACCTGAACTATGCATAGTTTTTCTTGCACCCTTGTCTGGGGAATTCATATATATTTATATTATATTGTGGCACCCCACTGGAAAAGTAAAGAGAAAGAGATTAAAACAGACTGAGAAAGAGAAGGAGAGATGGTGAGGAAACACGGTACGGGGAGGCTGAGGGGAGCCTGTGTGCTACATGTCTGTGTGTTTAGGGTCTCACGGGTCTTCTGCTTTTGCAGCACCCATGGTTTGGAACATGGCTTGGTGTAGGGTCAGGTCACAGGGTCAGCGTCAGGGTCAGAGAACACGACTGAGCTCTGAGACACCCTGACTGGCTGTCTATACTGCTTTTTACCACAGCGGCAACCTGGACCTCATTTGATCTCCTCCTTTAGTTTTCTCAGGATGGACTCTTAGTGTTTTCCACTGACTTTCACTTCCTCTCTTTCTCTCAATTTACTTTAATATCAGTATTCAATTATTGCAATAATTATTTGCATGATGAGATCACAACCTTCCACATCTACAATTTTGGCAAAGTGTAAATTCACATATTACAGTGACAACAGTACTGCGGCTACTTAGATAATGACTTTATTAAAAATATTTAGGAAAGCAGCTTTTTTGGAATGTTTAATTGTATAAATACTACTTTAATAATCATTTATTATATATAATAATTTAATAATTCTTAATTAATTATTTGAAAAATGATTTATAACAGTAAAAGGGATTAGATTTGTCAATTTATCTGTCAATATCAAATTTCCTGGCCCCTGTCCTGCAGGGACTCTATACTCTTTTCATTTGTCTGCCTTTTTCAGTGTCTATTGAGGTCACTGAGCCTGACTTTGTAATCCTGGCAGTGAGGAGATACTCTTTCTGTCCGTGTTCTCTTTTTATTTTTCTACCTCTGTGTTCTATCTTAGGAATGCATATGTCAAAATTAAAGCTGTTCAAATAAAATAGCTTTTTTCAATATTATGTATTTTAGCCTAGACTGAAGTATTTATATTACTTATATTTTAAAATATGTATGTCAGCATGGTGACCCAAAAAGCAACACAGTTATCTCAGCTTTACAATACATTAATTACAATTAAATTTATTCAGTTTAGTTTAATTATTTTTATTGTTACTTGTACAACAAAATTGAGCTATGCAGCTCTGTCGATGCAGAAACTGAAAAAGTTATTTAAAATAAATGAAGGTTATACAAAATATTGAAAAAAGTTATACAGTAATAATAATAATAATAATAACAAGAAGAAGACGTAGCAAGTTCAAGTTCAAGTAGGTAGCACATAGATGTAGTGGTCCTCCGCTCTCCAAGTCAATGTTCTTTACATTTTAATTTATTTATATGGTTAGTTTTTGTAAAATTACCTTTTAATTAATGCTTTGCTTATGCATCCTATCCATGGGTTCAATAAATCCTGTCTCCCATAACCAGGGTCTTATCATTCAGTTCTTTATTAGAAAGAAAGAAGAAGAG
>JAOUQW010000002.1:5514944-5526677 GCA_028565825.1 Olivaichthys viedmensis | reverse complement strand
AATGCATGCTAAACAGGACAACAGAACAATATTAAATGGGGTAGTCTGTAAAATGTCTGTAAACAATATTGACTGGGCAAAATGCCCCAGCAGCAGCAGGATGGGGAAAAATGTCTATTTGCAGTGAGAAAAAAAGAAAAAGTGAATAAAAATTATAGCGTTTCTCTGAAGTCCACGAGAAAGCTCCAATAAAGTGCAGGAGTGCAGTGACAGTCAAGAGGTGTGTGTGTGACTATCTAAGGTAGACAAAACATAGGCGTGAACCACATATTTAAAGAAGTTCAGCCAGCACTTTGTCAATGGCTAAGACTGGCTGCCAGGGATTTAGTTGGCACGTGTTTTGGTAACTTTGAGATAAGATCAAAATCTGACCGAGACAAAACACAGGCGTGAACTCTCGAAAAATGTTCAAAATAATATTTATGAAACACTATCAGTTGCGGTTTAATGACAATATTAGTACTTTAAAATACTGTAAATATAAGTACTTTATTTACAGTATTTTCTAATTACCTACTGCAAAAGACTACTCCTGGTTTGCAAAAAAAGTAGCAATCATTAAACATGGGTCCTGAAAATCATACTACATTCCCAGACATGCCGTGGTGTTTCAGACACATCGACGTCAAGACTCGTACTCAACTCGCCTGCTATACTCTGAGCAAAGGCAAAGGTTCAAAGGTGATGATGTCTGAGACAGTGTGCTAATTTTAGTTCTTTAGTTTTGTTAATGTATTAATTATAGAATGTTAGTTCTGGATTTAGATTATTGCGAGATCTTAGATGTGAAAATGATGCTGGCAACTAAAGTTGTTACTCTTGTAGGAGCGCTTGGAGAGTGTGGTGCAGCCAGGTTCAGGAAGCCCAACATCGGGCAGTGCCAATTCACCTGGACCTCTCGCTGAGACGATGGAGAGCAGAAAAGGATCTTCAAACAGGCGTCGGACCACTTCCAGCAGCAGACACAGGTGTGGACATACAGCCTTCATTTATTTTACAATACGACCAGACCGATTCTGAAAATTTGGTCACTTATATTGATGGGTTTTAACAAGCTAAACATTCCGATAAGAAATAACATCACCTGATATAACACACTAAACAGGGAATTACTGATATGATTATCAGTTTCTCATGAAACTCAAACAGCAGGAACATCAATATAAGTATAAAAACAAGGCGCTTATAGTTTATAGTGTGTTCACAACTATAAACGCATTATAAATATATGATAAAATCCTCTCTGAATACGTGGTCTGTTTTTTACTATTGATAAGGCGAGACACTTGCAGTGAAGATAATCCAAGTCTTCATGAAGTCCTACACTTCAGCCATAGTACCATGGGTGAAGTCCTTGTTCACCGAGGAAAATGTATAGGTGAGGTTTCTCAATGACTTATTGATACTTGCTGCTGAATCATTATGGACATGTAGCATATATGAGCCATAGTGTGCGGTTTTGTTCATAGGTGTATATGTATGTTTGTGTGTGTGTTAGGTGAGAGTAAGAGGCTGGGCCGAAGTGTGTATTATGCCCTCAATGCCACCTCGGGCGAGTTTGCTGTCCTGTATGAATGGATCCTTCGTTGGAACAAGAAGATTGGGATGTTCTTCACCAGCCAGGAGAAGGAAAAGATAGAAAAATGTAAAAAACAGGTATATCAGAAACATTTTGTAAGCTTATTTGTGAAATCAGCAAGTGGATTATGTCAGTAAGTATCCAGATAGACTCTCTTAAACATTTCATCCAGAAATTTTTATCCCCAACCCCACTGCAATAACAACCTCTACTAATTTTACGGGGCTTCCCACTAAATATTGGTATGTTGCTGTAGGGATGTGGGCATTTGATTCCATTTAGTCACTGTCACCGAGTTCTCCAGAGCGTCCAATGTGTTTTTTTTTTTTGTGTTTTTTTTCTTTGCTTGCTTGCTTGTTTGTTTGTTTGTTTGTTTGAGTTGTGTCTGAACAGTAGATGTATAATTTTGTTTCATGATAATCGGCTGTCACAGTTTGCAATATCTCAATATTTTATTAAAATGACTTTTTAGTACGAAGTAATATAATGTCCTTTTTTTTTTTCTTCTAAAAATACCACACTGGGCTTCTTGAAATTTTAAATAAAAGGTTAAAATAGTAAATTCAAGTCAATTTAACCTCCATAAATAAATGAACAAATAAAATAAAATAAAATTAAGACGTCAAATGACAGTTGTCTTCTGTAACACACCCAAAATAAGCTACAGTGTGTCAGGTTTAAAGAATATTTTAAAACTTGCAAATCAGAACACAACTGTAAATAGAAGAACAAAATCCAATACAAATAGTCACATCAACTCGACTTGATGATATTTTGAAGTGTCCCTGAGAATTACATTGTGCATGTAAAATATCACAGTATGTATAGTGTACAATAATAGGTTGACTGACAGGCTAATCACGAAACATAACCACTATAATAGTAATAATCATAAATTTATAATAAAAAAAATCTCTGTGGAGTGTTCTTTGTAAGGAAAATGAATCACTTGGTCACTCTTACTTTCTCCGTGCAGATCCACGGAGCCGAGAGCGAGCTGAACTCGCTGCTGAAGCTGGACCACCCCAACCTGGTGCGCTACCAGGTGCTGAGCTACAGCGAGCGTGACGACTGCCTGGTGGTGAACCTCTTGGCCGAGCATGTGCCTGGAGGTAGCCTAGCGCAGAGACTCTCTGCGGGAACGCCGGTGCCCCCCGATCAGCTGCGGCACCACGCTACCCAGCTGCTCGCCGCCCTCGACTACCTCCATGCCAACTCGGTGGTACACAAGCAGTTAGCGGCCTCCTCTGTGCTCCTAGATGTCCAGGGCAATGTGAGACTGGCTGACTACAGCCTGGCTAAACGGTTAGCTGACGTGTGCAAAGAGGACGTTTTCGAGCAGGCTCACGTGCGCTTCAGCGAGGACGCGCTGCCCACGCGCACCGGCAAGAAAGGGGACATCTGGAGCCTTGGGCTGCTTCTCCTAGCACTCACTCAGGGATGCGAGGTCAAGGAGTACCCTGTGACCGTTCCCTCCAGCCTACCTGCTGACCTTCAGGACTTCCTCAGCAAGTAAGTTTGTCATGAACAGTCAGAGATGTTATGTATCTGCCAGCATCTGCATTTCTGCTCGAGTCTCAACAGGAAGACTAGTAACATGAGCGGCAGTTTTGAGAAGAGTGCTGTGAAGAGCTATGTTTGTATACATACAGACATTTATACTGTTGGTGAATAGAGGATGGTATTTTAGACTTCATATTTGCCTCCTCAGTTTTATTGAACTTGATTAACATTTCTATTTTTAATACATTCGTCACACCTGCAAAGTGTAACTATATTTGTAGTCTGCTGTGCTGCAATTAATAGTTTATGGATCACCTTTTCTTTGTTTTAACCAAAAGGCCTCTGCCGAGTAACAAGTAATTAAAGTCAGATAAGCTGTATTGAGAAAGTCTTGGTGTCATGGGTATATGTGCAGAGGATCCTATGGAATTATTTAGTATGCATATATGACCCCGTTTACACTTGATCATTTCATGCATCTTGACTATCAGGATTATATCCGGTTAGGGGTGACCCACATAAAAATGAAAAGTGTAAAGTGTAGATGCACCCAAGACGCATTTGAAACAGATTTAAATCCGTTCGCTTGAACCATTTCAGGAGGTCTAAGACGCATTCTAACCACGATATACAAGTGTAAATGCATCCGTCTCTCCGAGCCACATCACAACCCCCCCCCGGTGACACACGTGCTCCATGAATGCCAGCGTTAGTGCCGAGATTAATTAATTAATTATAATATTAGAGAGATTAAAAACGGCACGAAAAATTAAGATTTTAATGCGGCAGCAACATATTCATAAAACAACTAAAAGCCAGGAACAACACAGGAAGTTGGTGTTCGAATGTAATGAGCTAATTTGCATATTAACCCGTAATACAGCAATCGCATTTCAGTCTGGCTAATCGGAGACGCGTTTGACCACAAGTGTAAATGCTAAATCTTATCAGGATACAATCCAGATACAAGAGGCGTAAAAACGACTAGGTGTTAAACGGGGTCTCGGTGGCTAAGAAACAGTTTAGAATGTTCACAATTTCACACATGACATTTCAAGCCAAGAAGTCATGCTTGGTCCTGAACGTGTCGTCATTTAAAGTCATTAAAATAATCTAAATATATATAAAAGAAATTTAAGAATGTAGAATAATAAATTGTTTTTTTTATTTTTTATTTTTTTATTTTTTTTAATGTTTCCAACGAAAAAAAAAAAGGCCTACCAACATCTCTACACCTTTATCCTCATTTTTGAATAGACATGAATAATATGGAAACTCCCGAATGTCCTCAGTTTGTACCAAATGACCCAATGTTACTAACTTGGCTAACCGGCTACTTAACTGCTAGTAAACTAGCTCACATTTTATCACACCTGTGATGGTGAAGTGAGATTTGAGTAGCAATGTCGAATTGCATTGAGACATATTCTCAGCTATTTATTTAACAGTAGCCAAACCTGTCAAAAAAATAAATAAATTTGTTAATCGCCATTATTAGGGAAGCTAGCTCGCTTAGCACTGCTGTTCTGCGGTGGTTTCCAGGTTCCACGAGCATCCTCGAATCTCAGACCTGATTGGTCCAAAGCTGTAAAGCTTTATTAAGTGACATCACTAACTGAGCTCATACGTAACACTTTCCAAATCATTTATTTATGTTTTTAAATAGGGGAAAACAATCTTCTGGGTTAAATGGTAGCGCATTTAATGCAAATTACAACCAATATGAGGAGTTGGATTCAGGGGTACTTTAAATAGTATTGTTTTATTTTTATTTTTTTAACATATCTTTTTTTTTTGCCTTTACTAAATCCACTTGTTCCAACCCAAGTGTCAGTGTAACGTAGTGGCTCCCGAAGCGCTGATGTTCACTGATACCTGCAGCACCAGAAATGACCTCGATCAATCTCTGTTAGCACTCTATTGTTATGAACCATGGGTTCTAATACTGGTCCATAAGTAAATAAAAGGCCAGAAGAGATGTTCAAATTCAAAACAGAAAAAGGATTATTAACACAAAAAGGTAAAAAAGAAACATGCATGTATGCCTAGCTGGCCAGCCCCTAAATAATAAGAATAAAGTTTAACTTGCATCAAACAAAAAAACTGAACAAAACGGAGCCTCCTACACGGAGGCTCGGCAAAACCCGAACGAAGTAACAAAAAGAAATGAAGTCCACCCTCCCCACTTCCCAGAAGCCCGCTTTTATAGGCCAGGAGGCGCACCCGTGTGCCGGCGCGTCTCATTTCCGTTCCTCAGTGGCGAGGAACAAAACAAAATAATTAAGGGATCCCCACGACGACCAATCAGCTCACGTAGTCATCCCACTATAATAAAAAGAGCAATTTGGAAATTTCCATATCAGTCCTGTGTACTAGGCAATGCACTGCTACACATTAAAACTGGATGGTTCTTCATGCCATGGTTTCTAGCTACATCCGCTTAAGCTGTGCCAGAAGGGAGCATGGTTTGATGCAGAGTGTGTTTGCTGGTGTGTTTGCCTTAGGGATGCTTACTGCAGTGGTTTTTCGATAAAGAGCTGGCGTGTTAGAAAGCAGTTCAGAGCGGGATAAATAACCTCAGAGGCACATTGAAACAAACATGCTTTTAGAAAACAGTAGTAGAAAAGTACAGTGCCATGTTTTTGAGTAAATTTGCGTATTATCAAGGTGGACGTGTTGCTGCATCAGCTAACAATTTGAGTCATTGATGGAGGAAAGAACGTGTGGTGCTTAAAGGTTAAACACAACCTTTAAGCAATTTCATGAGCGGGAAGATTTTACAGAAAGTAGAATTGTATGTTCACTGTTTATCAGAACGTCATTTGATCATCAGCATTTTGCGCAAATAAATATTTTCCAGTGACTGAAAGTCTTAGTAGAACCATAATCTACTGACACTTAGTATAAAATAGTTTCTAGTATTAATATTTCTAGTTATTACGCTGAATCTTGTAACGCATGTACCTGCCCATTATAGGTTCCTTAAGTGTTCTTTTGATATGTAACGATTCTAGCTTTCCAAAGGGGTTCTTCTCTTTTGTGAAAGGGAAACCCTCTGTTGTAGGAACAAACTGAAAAACCGTTTAGGGTGCTAGATAGAACCTTTGTGTGCGAATGTATGCACATATGTAAGCGGCAGCCTGAATGTGTTGCACTACATCTGCTGCATATCTGAAGGTGTGTGTGTGTGTGTTTGTGTGTGTGTGTTTGTGTGTGTGTGTGTGTGTGTGTGTCGTTTTGTAGGTGTGTGTGTCTTAATGATGCTGACCGCTGGAACACTCAGCAGCTGCTAGAGCACTCCTTCCTGCGCCCACCCTCACCAAAGAGCCTTCCTCCATGCCAGGAACCCAGTCCAGAAGGTCCATCTCTCTTCCTCTGTCACACACAACACCTGATGTACTAAAAATGACTGTAGATGCCAGTGTAGAATATTTACTGTTGCCTAATTGTTGTTGAAGGTATAAAGTTGGCTTAGAAAGTACCTTGATAACCTTTTTAAATGAATGAAATCTTTTTCAATTGAACGCTTTTATTGCCAGACATGGATGTGGATTTTGCATCAACGGTTATCCCACGGAATCACCTTCTCAGCGCCCCTTTCAGTACAGTGGTGCAGAAACAATTCTCCCGTTACTTTAACGAGTTTGAGGAGCTGCAGCTGCTGGGGAAAGGTGCTTTTGGAGCAGTCATCAAGGTGATGAATTAATCTGTGTTGGGGAAATTATTGCTTTTTGAGTAAAACGTTCAATTGCTCTCTTTTTTTATTTTTTCTGGCTCTTTATAATAGTTGTGAATCTTTTCTCTCTATGGTCCTGTGTTTGTGGTCATTCCATGTGCCTGTAGGTGCAAAACAAGCTGGATGGCTGCTACTACGCTGTCAAACGGATCCAGGTGAACCCGGCCAGCAAGCAGTTCCGCCGCATAAAGGGCGAGGTGACCCTCTTATCGCGCCTCAACCATGAGAACATTGTGCGCTACTATAACGCCTGGATTGAGCGCCATGAGGCTCCCTCTACAGGGGTGGTGAGCAGCGACAGCTCCGAGCCGGCCAGCAGCCCCGAGCGGCCTTTACGACCAGCTGCCCCACCCCGCCTCAATGAGCTTGGCTTCCTCGACAACGTGGAGGACAAAGCACCCCCGCCGGCTCTGGCCAGCTCGGTGGAGTGGAGCACCTCTCTGGAGAGGTCATCGAGCGCCAAGTGCAACGCCGCTGACTCCAGCGATGAGGATGAGGATGATGAAGATGAAGCAGACGTGTTCTGTCCGTCTTTCCTGTGAGTTCCTACACCAGGGGCCGGCAGTAAAGTGCAGAACTTGGTTTTGTCCGTGCAGCTGAGCTGCCCCAAATATGTTTTCAGAATTCAAATAATTAAATAGTTATTTAAAAAACAAAAACAAATGAAAAACAACGGACTATTTGCTTAATCATTTAAACATGGCATTAAGCATGTTTGCTTTTGTAGTTAAAATTATGTCCAGTAGGTGGCAATGTTGTATTTGGGTAGGTGTACTAGTGATAAGGGTTGGACACAACAGGCACTTGGAATTGAGCCTATCGGAGCAAAATAGGCAGGACCAGAAGAATGGTGACTAAACCAATTGCTCCATCGTGGTGTTTGCAGTGGCTTAGGATGGATATAGTTTCTGAGAAATGAGGAAACACTAGGTCTGATTACGTCTTCGTAAAGTTATAATAATCAGTTTTGGAATATTAAATCAAGTTCTACATATTAAAAAAAAAAAAAAAAAAAAAAGCTGCACTTGCCAATTGTACTAGAGTTGGTTGCTAAAAAGATAGGGTGCTATGTAGTTAGCCAACTCACAAATCACGGACTGAAAAACACAGAAATAATTGTGGCTATACCTTCTTCTCCAACCCCCCAACACACTCCTGACAATTTATAATGTATCAGAACATTCTTATATAATGCATCATGTCCAGCTACTGCTACGATGGCGCTTTCTTCGTTTTGAATCTGCAGCTATACGAAGGACAGCCCCAAAGCATAAAAAAGCTACTTTGCTATTCCTTTAAGGCACAAATTCACGTGTCAACGTTTACCATAGTTTGGTACTTGGAAGTCTGGTACACGTTTTGGCTGATGTAATGATATTAATATGTCATTTTTCATGCAAACTTGGGATGCAAAGCTTAAAAAAGGGAAGGTTCCTGTTTCATTGACTGGCCAAATGATCTTGTTACATGGGCCGGATTTGGCCAGTGTGCCGCTGCTTGCTGTTTGCCTATTCTACATTATTGTGATTTCGGAAGCTGTTTAGCTACACAGAGACAAATGGGGCATGTCAGTGACGTGCAGGTTGACTCGTACCCCTGGGCTCAGGCTCAAAATAAAAAAAATTAAAATCCTATTAGATCAGGTGGGTGCTGATTGGTTGCAGAAGAACTACATGGTGTGACCGAGGTCAGGATTATATTAGTAGACATTCAAATAAACTTTAATTGCATGCAACATTTTCTTTTTGTGTGTTCACCATTAATAATTATTTGCAGGACGGACGACACATTTCTCTCCAAAATGAATTTTATACGAGTGTGAAAAATCTTTGTGCAGCCTAAATATATCTCATCATGCATAGAAATGTTCACCATAAAATAACCGAAGGCAATACTGACGGTGTGCATGTGTGCAAATCTCTCCATGAAATTTCCTTAGCTGAACAACGGCAGCACAGCAGACTTTAATGTAGTTTTGCCCTGTTTTGAGTTTCACATGAATCTGTGTTTTTGACAGCCCCTCCAACAGTGACTCAGAAAGTGACATCATCTTTGACAACGGTGATGTCAGCAGAGACAGTGTACAGGTCAGCAAGTTCTCTGAAGCGAACATGTTCTGCTTGTATCGCTCACCATATTCTTCTTTGTTTCATTCATGTGTTTGTGTATATACTTATGTCGCCCATACAGGAGGAATTGAGTAAAAGGCAAGGAGTGGACACCGCAGAAAGCACGATCTCGGAAAGGCCTCCCCTTATTGCACATTATCTCTACATACAGGTGAGTGCATGCAGGTATTAAGCTCAGCTCAGTTCAGCGTCAGTAAGTATGTGGGGTGTGAGATGGAGAGATGCAGTAGGGAGTCAACATTCAAAATGAACAGGTTGTGAGTTGTGCACTCATGGAATCGGATCAAACACCTGAAATATTTAAACAGACACTACTGATTGGGTGCATCCCAAAACCAATATGTACCTTGTAGGGCTTAGATAGCAGGGGCGTAATTTGGAAATGGCAAGGTATGGCAGTTGCTATACCTTGGCTTTGTCGGAAAGCAGAAAAAATAAAGGCTTCAATCTTCAAACATCAATAAAAAGTGAAATTATTATCACCATAAAATAGCATTTTCACTTGATTCAAATACAAACTGGCTGATACATATTTCGCAACAATACTACACATGTTCGGTAGTAACGTAACTTTACTAGTGACGTGTGTGTGTGTGTGATTGCAAAGACTGGACGCTGCAGTAACAGCAGAGTGTAAACAAACAAATGTTATACGGTGGAACATTTACGACACGCTTTATATAGCATATTTATATAGCATGGTGGTCATTACTTTGCGCACTTTTCAACATGATGTGTTTGTATCGACAACAAGCGACTTTTAGCTGCAACGTGTGTTGTGCATGTAGGAACGCCATTTGTTAATTATAAAATTGTTTTAAAATATGAATAACTGCTTGCATGCCATGTCGAATTAGCTTGTTTGTGTTTTTTGTTTTGTTTTTTCTTCTTCTCTCTGTCTTTTGAATAAAACCTACAGTATGACAGTATATAGAAATATCACATTGTGATATCACTGCCACACCTTGGTCTGTGCTGAAATATCCTCCCTGCCCATTAGCTTTTTATAGGCCAGGGTTTCCTTGTAAGCGTTCTTTAATCAGTGTATTTATCTCTGCAGATGGAGTACTGTGAGAAAAGTACTTTGAGGGACACAATTGACCAGGGTCTTTACCAGGACTGCAGTCGCCTCTGGAGACTCTTCAGGGAGATCCTGGACGGCATTGCGTACATTCACGAACAGGTAGCTTGTTTCTGAAATTACACCCTTTTTGACTGCTACTTATACAACAGCGCTTTTGATACGTTTGATACATTAGTAAACTTGTAACTGACTCTCCGGCTGCAGCGAAGTATGATTTTGTCCAGTGCTTACTCCATCTTTAAATGTTCTCCAAATATTAAACCCGTTTGCTCAGATTAAACTGAATAAATGCTCCAGTATACAATAAAGATGAAGAGTAAGGAAAGGTCTGAGAGGAGGCTGATGGGAGAACTGACTCTTGTAGTGGTTGGAATTGGACCAGAACTGATTTTAATAAATAGTTGGTCTTGTTGTTTTTGGGGCACCCAACATGGTATTTTGGTGCAGCCTGTATGATCTCCCTCTGCCTGTTTCCTCAGGGAATGATTCATAGAGACTTGAAGCCTGTCAACATCTTCCTGGACTCTCATGACCATGTCAAGATAGGAGACTTTGGCTTGGCTACTGACCATCCAGCTACTGTGGTACAGCACACGTTATACATTGCAGGAGTTGATGAGATGCGTTGATTACATTGAGAACCCTTTGTACTGTAATTAATTGTAATGCATAACTGAATTGTGGGGTTTTCTATGGATTTATCGATGTCATATTGTATGTACGGTTGTTGCATCTGCTATGGCGCTATAAAGTGATGTTACGTGAAGGAAATCAGTATCAACAAGCTGCCTGTTTTTAGGTATTTTTGAAGACCGTCTTTTACATTTTTTTAGCATGCATATGTAGATTGTAGTGTAACTTGAAGCACCAGGGTAAGTTCTGTGTTAATGAAATGTTTCACAGCATGTGTGTTTGGTCTCTTACAGGCTTCAGGCATACTGGAGTTGGAAGACAGCAGCTCAGGTCTGGTCCTAAAATCAGACCCAACAGGTAAAGCAAAGCCTTTCGCCCTGGGAGGTCTCCATTTTTCTCCATTTTCTCCATCTTTACTCTTTACACCCAATTCATGGCTTTACTTTCTAAATAGCACCTAAAGTATATTCCACACAATTCTTTCTAATGAACTTCCTAACTAGATAACATGACCGGTATGGTTGGAACTGCCCTGTATGTCAGCCCCGAGGTCCAAGGAAATACAAAAGCCACTTACAACCAGGTGCAAGTAACCTTAGAACGTATTGTCATGGCATTTTCCATATTATGATATTCCTAAGTTTTTCTTTAAACTCAGTGTTTTTGTGTGTCTAGAAAGTGGATCTGTTCAGTTTAGGGATCATCTTGTTTGAGATGTCCTACAGACCAATGACCACGGCTTCTGAACGCATCTCTGTCCTCAGCCAGCTCAGAAAGGTGAGTGTGTACCATGTAGAGCCCAACCGATATCTCGGCTGGCTAGTCATCTTAAGGTTTATTAGTGGAACGCGGATAAAGCACCGCTAATGTCTGTTTTAAATGTTCCACGGTTACTGTGACTTTACCCGGTCTGTATTAAAGACTATCTAAATGATTAGCCTCAGTCATTAGCTAGCTTATGCTCAACGTATGTACTGTATATCCTAGTTGCCTAGCAACAGTGGTCTCATAGTTTTTGCACTAAACAAACACACACACAGACCTGTAATCTTGGCTGTAAAGGGGCTCC
>JAOUQW010000002.1:5476232-5494408 GCA_028565825.1 Olivaichthys viedmensis | reverse complement strand
GAAAAAAGTCCTATTTACTGATGAATCCAAGTTTGAGATTTATGGCAGTAACAGAAGGGTTTATGTAAGGAGACGAATAAAAGAGAGATTGATACCACAGTGCATCAAATCAAAAGTGAAACATGGTGCTGGATTTTCAATGTGCTCTCAGACTTTTGGACCTCACTGTAAATCAATTAAGTAACTCGAGACAAAACTGATACCCGAATTATGCAAGTATTACATATAAACCTAACAAATCTAAATACACCTTGCAGATTTATGTTGCTCTTAGTTAACTTTAATAAAGTAGTTATTTCCTAAAATGTTTAGGAACACTAAACATATTACTCTAGCATTTGAGACAGATCCTGTGAAGTGCTGCCTAGACTGGAGTCTCACACCCCTTTGTCCTTTTCTACACTCCACTAGGAATGTGTGTATATTTTTGTGATGTCATGATACAAATGTGTGTGTATTTTGTCATAGACCAAAATATGTCAGAGAAATAATTCATGTTTTTCTGTTATCATGCTTGTGTTTTACGTATGAGCTCTCACAGGCCAGCAATGAAATTTCCTTTCTGAATTCATGAATAAATGGCTTTTCACGTCGGTTTATTGTGTAAAATGTTTATTGCTTTCTGCTTTCATTATGTTGTTTCGTTGAAAAATTGCTTTTTTGTCACTGACCTAAAGAAAAGCACAATTATGTGAGAATTACAGTAATGTTCCTAAAGCAAATATATATATATATATATAATTCCGTGACCTATACTTCACGTTTTGTATTATGTGGTGTAACTGAGTCTCTGTCCTAATTGCTAGAATTTATGTCTAGTTAGTGTTCTTACGAGAACGTCGGCCATTTTAAGGTCACAAATGCTATAAAATCTGTTCAAACAAGAGATCTTACAAGAGTAAATACAGTTTCGTCTCTAACATATAGCTAGAGGTCATATGTGTTTAACATCTATGTGCCCTCAGTCAGGCTCATACAAATCGCTAATTAGCTTATTATCAAGCACGCTATTAGATAGTTGAATTTGACTGCATTTTGTATGTTACATGAGAGAAAAACACAAATCTCTGTAGGGATGTTGCCCCACCAGGAACTGAGTTGAATATCTTGTACAAACCACTAATTAGTTAAAAGGTTATTAGTTAGATCCTGACTCGGCTGCAACAGCATAAACATATGAGTCATTTGTGTCACAGGTCTGTGTACACTGTTCCCAAATGATTAAAAAATCTTCATGACCGTGACCTGTTAAAATGACTTATAATAGAAACTCTAATAAGAATCTCGCAAACACTAGTTTTTCTCAGAAGGATTCTCAGAAGTAGCAAAAACATTTGGACGGTGACTCATGCACAATTTTTGATAAAAAAAAGAACCCATGTAGTGCGTTGCCAGATCATTCGAGGAATTTGTAAGTGCACTGCATGATTTCAAAAGAAATGTGAAGGAGAGGCTTCTCTTGTAAGTTTCCAGAAAATAAATAAATAATAATTAAAAATAAATGTAAAGCCCTTTCCTTTCTAAAAAGGAAGAATTGGTAAACCTCCTTGAGTCATTATGTTACTTGTGTTATACATGTTCATTTGCAAAGCCTATTCACAGTTAATGTTTATGTAAACTTAATTTACAATCTACATTTAAATATTTTTATTTTGTAAATGATGTAATGTTTGTAATGTTTTGTGTTTATTTATCCTTTTCAAATATGGAATCTCGATTGGTTATAATACTTCTTAAAATTCTAAACTCCATCTGAGCGTGCCACGTGCAGGACCTCGCACTGAGAGAGAAGCTTCATGATGTCCAACGCTAATAAAATATTTAGTCTTGCCTAAAAAAGGAAAATAAAAAAACTTGGGTGCATTTACACTTGTTATAATAATATGTTGCTGAAAACAACATGAAGTAATAATCCTCACAGAAATTTCCTCACACAGATTAACAAGTAGTCGCTTGATTTTGGTGCATGGAAGCTGTTTTTAACACAATCAGAAATCTGTATAACACTGAACCATGTTACGGTTGTACAAGAGCAATTATTCCATTACTATAAAAAAAAAAGGTGTGGTTACCGTGGGGATAAGGGTTTAATAGCCCAAAATGAACAGTGAGCTGAGGTCCAGTTTACAGCCAAAACTTTGTAGGTTTGTGTTTGTAGTTGAATTCTGAATTCTGCATCTTTACATTCATTTACATGTTTTTTGTCACAAACTCTCCACCGTGAACTTCCGAGCTTGGTGGTCGCTGACGACGATTGAAGCACATGACGACGATCGCCATGTGCTTAATGTTTGTTTAGTTTCTGTGTGATGTCTCCACCCTGTACCGTCATTGATTGTTCCAGAGTTGTTTCACCTGTGTCTCATTTGTTCCCTTGATTAGTCTGTCTACATTATATCCGATGTTTCTGTCCTTGTCATGAATCATTGTATGTCTCTGTGCATGTATGTCAGTATGTATGCACATATCAGTCCTGCGTGTTTGTCTAAAAGTTATGTTAGCAGTATTAAAAGGCTTTGCGTTTGTATCCACGACTCCCGTCAACTTCAAAAGCGTGACACTTTTATCCATCTGAAACAGAATTTAAACCCACCCTGTAGTTGAGCAGATAAAAGTTAAGGGTTTTGCTCAAAGCCCAACAATTATGGAGCTTGGAAGCTGACATAAGTATTTGAATAATGAATTTTGTATATTTGAATTATATGCACGTGACATTTAATATTTGAATATGAATCTCTTATATTTGAATTATATACACGTGACATTTAATAAAAATATAATTTTTTCTGTGGTGTACTTAATAAATTAGAATTTTTACAAATGTTTTTATTCGTTTTGAACTTTCTAGGGGTAAACTTTGCTGTAAAGAATATATAGTTAGAAATTAGGGGTTACATTTTTAAGATAAAAGAAAAAAAATCAACCCTAAATACAAATCTCTTACATTCAAATCTCAAAAATACAGATTTTATGTAAATTAGGCCAAAGGTGAAGCATCCGAGACTCCCAGGGAAAAGTAAACGCTTACCAAGTGGTCAAACTCAGCATTTAGCCAATCACAGAGCTGTTTCCCGCGCTTGTGTCCATGATCGCGAAGTGAAGTGAAGAAAGGTGGCAGAGCTGGCTCTAGACTACAGGAGGCTCTAGGCAAGATCTTATTTTGGAGGGCCCCTGCTCCCCTTACAAAGGCACCTTTGCAAGTGTGAAACCATTATGCTCTAGCAGTCCTGATATTTTAACTCGCAACCTTCTAGCGATGAAACTTACTTGCTACTTAGGGAAGCACTGCCTAAACATTTTTAATTGCCTAATAAACAAAGGATTTTGCTGTGTCCATGTCTAGTCTGGAGGATATTGTCAAGTCATATGGCAATTACATAAAATAAACAATATTTACTGTATGATCAATTAAAACAGTAAATTTGACAGGAACAGAAGCTGTTCAAATCCTTTGTAAAAATCAGGCTTGTTAGCAAATCTGTTATTTTGGTTTGCATGGAATATGTATGGCTTGCTTTCGAATAATGTGTAATGCTTGTGCGGCTTTGTCTGACTTCACAACACAAAATTGGACAACAGTTGCAAATTCACAAGAATGACGACTTCATTTGTATGAAATTGAACAAAATCACTCTTATCCATTAGAATTCCTAAAAATTTAGCATGAGATCAGTTGCACAATAATATATCGCCGTTTTCTCAATTTTTTTGCCCCACAATTCCATCTACATGAAATATCTGATTATAATGTAATTGAATTTTTGATTAAATGAATATGATTTGAGCCTGTCATAAAAGCACACAAGGGCACATGAGGGTGGGGTACACAGATTTAACATTGAACTTTTTTATATTATGAACATTTTCAAAGAGGTTTGAGATTGTGCTCTATGACTATATCCAGGGACTAAAACCGTAATCATGGCCAACATTTTTTGCATCAGGATCAAACAATCAAGACACAAATTCTGATTGAGCTAAAGCAGGTTATTAAGGGTCCAGCATCAGTCTGGTAGGATGATCCAGGGCATGCTGGAACCAACAGACGAGGAGATGGCCGAGCATACAGAGCTGCAGCTAGAGTGGCCTAGGTCACTTTTAAAAATATTCAATATATATGGATTGTATGTAGGGAAGTGCCACATGCAACAAAGTCACACATACACACATTTTTGATGATGATCTTATTGAATAATAAAAAAAAACAGTACAAAAACAGTAAAAGGTGAACCCTGATTTCTATAATGAATATCTTTATGCAAAACTTGCACATTTAAGTCTGGTCACATAACTCTGAAAAGCTGCGTCTCAATGGGCTAAAAATAGCTTAGGACATTTCCTCGAGCCAAACAAACACTTAAGAGAGGAGTTTTATGTGCCTTAAAGGGTCAGCCTGCTAAGGGAGACGTATTAAAGTAGATTTTTATCCTGAGGCTGGCTGGCTGAGTGTATCCTCCTTTGACAGCGTGGCACCGCACTCTGGGCTCTCCTAAGCATCTGACACAGGGAACGACAGAAAGAGAAAGGAAAGAGAGAAGAATGAAAGCCTGGTCCAGTGAGGCCATCCTCACTATCTGTTTGTCCCCCTGAATCGCAGGAGAATCTCACTGTTTCAAATGCAGCCTCCTTTCACAATGGGAGGATTTCTGTAGAGCTAAATTGAAAGCTCCAAAGACTAGTTCTTATTCTGAAGCATTACTTCCTCTGTTATCGATTAAAGCAAAGAAGACCTGGTGCACTGCTAATGTTATCTAATGTGTTTTTGGTTCAGTGAAGATGAAATAAGTGTTTTTCAGATTAGATGGTGTCAGGGAGCGACACTGTGAATGGAACATCATGTACAACCTCATGGTAGATCCTCTCTGTTATGCATTCAAACATTCACCTTATCATGGGACTAAAAACCTGAGTACATTGGAATAAATGTTTTCAGTAATATAAACTCCATTTTGTTTCAGATCCATCCATAAACCGATTGTAATACCGATTCTAGTCTTATGCACTTAAGTTTCAAATCATTTGTAGAAAGCTGTAAAACATTATGTGTCCAGAATTATGACTCCAAAATGACTATGAAAGTTTTATAACATCAAGAGTGATGTTCATCTAAAAATTAATATCCAGAATGCCTCTTTTTTTGGAAAGTGGTGATTGAATCTTGAAGTTGATACTTTAATAATATACTGGAATTATCTATGTACAGTCATTTCTCCGTGGTCATTAAATTTGATCATTTTACTTTTAAAATGACTTTTAAATAACTTTTTTCCAAAATACTTAATACCAAACGAAACCTCTTCGTTACCTTTTCTGGTATTTTTACCGTGTCTGGTTTATATTAAATATATTAGATCTACTACATTGTAGAAGAGTTTAGTGAATGGAATAAGGACTGTTCATAAAATATGACAGGTGATTCCAAACGTTTGAACACTAGTGTATATAAAAGGAATATATTGGCCAAAAATGAAATTACACATTCCTTACCCCAAATGTAGTTGATCGGCCAAAACGTTTGGTGTTCGAAGCTGCACAGGAGCACAAGTAATGAAAGCTTATAGCCTCCAGTTTAGCATTTTGTTAACTGCATGTCTAAATCATCACACACTCACCTCAAAACATCAGGTTGTTCAGTAACCTCAAACATATTTGCTTATGTGGTTTCTGACACTGTATGATACACTATTATCTACAAAAATGGACATCACAGAGCTTGAAACAGTAGTAGCAGCCATCTTGAAACAAGTAATTTAGTATTACTCAAGCATCAGACTCAGGTAGAAGGTGTGAAGGCAGAACTGTATATTAGAAGTGATTTGAATGATATACTAGTTCCAATCTGATTTGTAAATACAGACTTATTCAGCTACATTATTATTATGATATTACTGATACAAATTATGTCTATGTTAGGGTGAGTACGTAATCATTTAAACATGCAGTTTGCCTGAAATTAAACTGGTAGCTATAATCTTTATTTACCCGTTAGCGAAATTAGCCTTGTAGCTCCAGTACAGAACTAAAGAAGTAAACTTTGGACATCAAATTTCTCTTGGCTGATTGACTACATTTGGGTTAAGTGGAAAATTGTGTAATTTTTGGCCAAACTTTTCCTTTAAAAATAGATTTTGCCTTTAAAATATATTTAATAAAATCTTTTAACCATTAAGTGTCATTAACCAACGTGTGTTGCTGTAGCACATCTGATTATTTTTTTCTGATTTCACTTTCCCTGAGTACCAACACCAGTTCCTTTTTCACCCCCCTGTAAGGGCATGTATAAATACCATGTATTTGAAAAGTCTTGTCTGTTGCCCTAGAGCTATACTGTTTTACCATTAAAATCACCTTGAGTGACTGCACCCCTCCTTGTACAGTGGGGTCCGAAAGTCTGAGACCACATTGAAAATCAACCACCATGTTTCACTGTTGTTTTGATCCACTGTGGTATGAATTTCTCTTCTGTTCGTCTCCTTACATAAACCCTTCTGTTACTTCCATAAATCTCAGACTTGGATTCATCAGTAAAAATGACTTTTTTCCAGTGATCCACTATGAAATGCTGCTATGTCTTAGCCCATGCCAATCGTTTGGCCTTGTTTCCTTTCCTGAGAAGTGCTTTAGAGACGCTACTCGTCCTTTAAGACCACTACTAGCTAGCCTTTTTTTGACACTGCTTTTGCTGATTGGAGTCTCTCGTTCTTTATTCAGCACATTCTGTATCTGTGATGAAGTTGCTGTTCGGTGAACAAAGCTTTATGTATTGGTCTTCTGAAGGTGTGGTCACTTTTTTGGTTTGCTTGATCGTGCTTTGAATACAACTGATCCAGTTTTGGCAAAGCGTTTTAGAGCGCCATACAGTGGCAATGAACAAAATCCCATATTTTTAAATGTGGTCTCAGACTTTTGGACCCCACTGTAAATTTAATTTAAAAAATAAAAATAAAAAAATCATGTTCATTAGATCAGTTTCCCAACCCAATCCTCCCTGATGGGCTACATTTTTGTTCTGTCCCCGCTGTCAAGACACATGAACCAAGCAATCTCAAACTGAATACCTAGTTTACTTGTGTTCGAAGCTGGAAAATGTTTTTGGGTAGTCCCGAGGACTGAAATACTGCATTACAGAAATTTTCATGTTGGAAGAGTCATTTTTAGTATGGTTCTTCTATTGGCAAATATTTAAAAAGGGTCATTTTGCATTTTGACCTTAACAGTAAGTACATGCTGGTTAATTACAATAACACAGAATATGTTGAAATAGATCATGTATTGCTAAAATGTTTGCTGAAAAGCATTTTGAGAAATCAGTCAGTCCACCAGAGTCAGTCATCTCTGCTTTTCTTACTGATTTAGTTTGATGGAGAGGAGCAGTTCAACATCAGTGTCAAGCACTTACTGTCAAACCTGCCCAAGCAGCGCTATCTGAAGTCCATCTGTGAGGAGATCCACCGTTTCAAGATCATTAAAAGGTACATATTGAGTGAGGGTTTTGTGTTATGAAGGTCGTCATTCTCCCAAACTAGATGGATTTGCTCTGAATGCACCAAAACCTGCGTTGGGTGTTCAACCTGAGTTTATAGCCAGTCCTGTCACTTGATGTAAGCGATGCAGAGAACATCTGAGAGATGCAGAAAATCCTGCCTTTAATCAAGGGGCTGAATTTATTTTAGGCTTTAAATATAGATCTATGCAGTGTTTAAAATGGAACCGTACTCGCTATATAGAACACTAATGTATAAAACAGAATTTGTCAAGTCAGCAGTTCTGTATGGCACGTTAATCAGATGTTCAGGACCAGGGATGAAAGACTCCAGTCCTGGAGGGCCACAGCCTTAGAGTTTTGAGCACATGAAAGCCTTGATAAGTAGCTCAGTTGTATCAGGTAAGCTTCAGTATGTTCAGTTGTTTGCACTTATCCTTGGCCTGTCTGCAGTTGTATATTAAAACTGAGTATTTAGGTGGAAGGCTAACTGGCTTCCCCCAAGAGCTTATACTGATGTTTGTGAAATCCTCTGCCAAATCCACTCCAAGTCCTTCTTTGTGTGTCTCAGTTTCCTAGCAGATACCCTAAACAGAAGGCCACCAATAGAGATTTGTGAATTTTACTCTTTTTTTTTTTTGAAAAAAAAAAAAAGCAGTCTTGGGGGAAGCAATATGACCAAGCTGCATTTGGCAGCCATAGGAGCCTTCGTTGATTAGCCAGAACAGTTGTTTCTAATTTCTGTTTATTTGCTTGTACGGTCTTTCTAGGTTGTGGAGGCCATGTTTGCTGCAAATTAGCTGTAGAAAAGAACAATGGAGATATTGTAGGGCATTTTTGGAGCTTTATGGCTACTTTAATAGTAATTGTAGGACAGGACGTAAGATCCTATTAACAGCTTTTAGCAATTGAAGAATATAAAAACACCTGAAATGACCAGGGAAAACGGGTCAACTATATCAAGACTCATATCAATAGTTGTTTAACCTTGACTATTTAGAATTTGGAGAATTAGTAATTGAAATCCTAATTAATTCAATATATATTTTTATTATTTTTTTCATTTCATCAGAATTTGAATTTATTTTTCCTTTGCAGGATTCCAGTTGTTGTCTTGTACAGTTACAGAGATGACTACTACAAGATTCTTCTCTAAACCAAATGTCATTCCCCTAGACAATGCAGACTCAAAGACTTTTCCTTAAGGCCTAAAGTTAAGTATGTTGCTAAAGATTTACAGTTTTTGTGTAATGAATGGTAGTTTACATTTCTGCCAAACGTATAAATGGATTGTTGTCACAGGGGTCCAGTAATTAACAGCTTTGTGCCTCTGCATTAATTCCCCAGTATAAATGATCATCATAGCGATATCTTGTCAATCCATATTTTCCAAAGCAGATACATTTCCAGGAGGATTTCAAGTGTTAACACTTGATGATGTATTATAAGTGCTGAAACAGATGCATTAAATCATGTATTTTTCCTTACAAAAACGCTCTCCTTTTTGAAGTGTTTTGAAATGTACCGACACGCATCTGTACAGTTCATGTTTTATAAGTGAGATTTGCTTGAGATTTTATATCCTGCCTCAGGAAAAAGAGCTGGTGTTTATGAAGTTTTTCATCATCATACATCATCTTGCAAATCAAAGTGTCAAGATTAAACCTTATGGGTTTTGGCAGTGGTAACATGAGTAATTAAATACGTTAACAGCTTGAAAATGGACACTTATGACATGGGGATCACACAATGTATTTATTCTTTTTTTTTTCTTTTTTCTTTTCAAAAAGCAGATAGAAATGGAAATGTTTTACAAAATCAAACATGTACAGCAGCTTTGGCTACTGTGGTTTCTGTCAACATCCAATCAACACAAATCTCTGGTATTCAAACTATAGTTCAGTATTAATAAATAAACTATTTGAAAAAATAAATAATGTACTCTTCATCTATGGTTTATCTACCTTTTTACATTTATCAAATACAACCTGCAAAGGCCGTTTCCATCTTTTTAAGCCAACAGATGTGGTTCAAAATGACCTAAAATTGTTCTTGCTATGCATTTACCTCCCTCCCCCCTTTTTTATTCATTTTTCTCCCCCATTGCAACACTCCTTGTGAAAAAGAACTAACAACAAAAACTGACTCAAATTGTCCTGTTAACATTGTGTAACACTCTTAGGTCTGGGGTTTATTCTTGGCAGCGAAACCCAAATAGGAACACTGTTTACTGAAGCAGTTTACCATCTTGGTGGAAAGATCAAATCCCTATCCATGCATTAGTCTTTCCAAGAATATTTTGCAATTTTTTTGGTAAGCAGTTGACCCTAATAATAAGCACCATCTGTTCTGCATCAATCTTGTGGATAATAATGCTATAGATTTGACATTGGCAGCTTAAGTCCTTAGTGTTATGTTTGATAATTAGTTCAGTACTTGAAGTAGACACAAATAGTAGATGCATGTTAAACAGTATCACCTACTTATTTGATTATATCTTTAGTTGTTTTGCTTATGTCAGGTAGGCTACAGGGAGAAGTGAACTATCTGAGAAAAGGTGCTGCCACACAAGGATGAGATATTTGATGAAGCTGTATTCTCTGAGCTCATAACTGTCAGTGCACTCATTGGATTTGATTCAAGACGGTTCATTTGAAAACTGAAACCTTTTTTTGTTTTTACACTCACCAGATGCAGATGCATGTGTTTTCAATATGTTCTAACCTGACACGGTGTAATTGAATGAATTTTAATCTAGGTTCTTAATTTCCATATCTTGCTACTTGAGGAAGCCACAACAGAAATCATAGAAGTGACTAAGACTACGATTAATACATTTGGAAGTAAAAAAATTCATTAAACATAAACCAGAGATTCTGAATTTCCCCTCCTCTTGCAGGGCACCAGATTCTGCTGTTTGGCTAAGTTCAATATATAGTTCAGTCATAGTAGGCCTCTGTTCATTTTTACCCTTCCAAAGTCCAAAAAATAATTAGCCAAATAGCTGCCCTCCATTTGGGTCACTGTGAATGGATAGCCAGCCTTTTTTTGCCCAAAAATTGCCTGGGCAAACTCAACAAACCTTGGTTTAAAAACTGCTAACGTAAAGCATTTTAAATGGTAGATCCAAATAAGTAAATTGGAATTGTCTTTTGTGAAGCAAAAATATGTTCACAGTCAAAAGTTCCATATGTTTCCATAAACTTAATGCCAGGATCTCTTCAAGCTGGACTGTTATGGCATCATGTCATACAAGAGTATGGTTTCTCCTCTTATTGCTACTGAGAGCAATAGGAAGAATGTCCCGCTACAACAAAAGGGGCTAGGAGGGGGAAAAAAAACAGCAATATAATAAACCAAGATGTAATGTTTCACAATACTTCTTGCCTCCACTGGACACCAAGATCCTTCTCAATAAAGGGCAGAAGAATCCTTAGCATGTGGTGAGAGTTTCTCTGTGAGCTCCATGGATGTGTGTGAAACCAGAAGAGATGAAAGAAAGTATCCTGTAGTCCTGGCAGGAGGTCTTAACGCTGGACTCTCGCTTGTCCGTTGCTCAGTTTGGCCCGCGGGATACTGATCCGCTCCCCGTAGGGCGAACTCGCGCTGGGCGAGAAGGTCATGCTGCAGTCGTTCTTCACGCTCTGGAGCTTGTTCTCCTTGGACGGCTCCATGTACACAACGGCGTTCTTGTTCACATGCTTCTTTAGGATCACGGTCTAGGAAGGAAAGGGAAAGATTCCAAAAGGCTTCATAAAGGAACACTGCTCGCCTTCAGGCACGGAGGAAACCCTTGCCAGCTTTTCAGCTCAACAGTGTGTCTTATTTTCTGTGTGTGGCAAATGTTTAGCTGGAGAAGGATAACTTAAAATATGAGTAATTACATTTCCCATGACACCCAAATTCCCAAGTTATGGGAGCAGTCTGAAGATACTTTTATGAATTGTCTTCTAATGACTCGCTGCTTACATCATCGGTGACCTGATAAATACATAAATTCCATTTACAGCTGCACAAATGACATGTATTCATAAATAATGAGTATTATGGGTCATTCGCCATCCATAAAAAATATATAAGCACTTGATTTATTAGGTCTATAAATATTCTTTACTTAGCCAGGATATGGACCTGGCAAGTGGTCATATTTTTGTCAACACAAAGACTTTAGAAACATTCTTAATGGGCTTACCTTTTTGGGAGCATCGTAGCAGGACATCTGAATGCAGTTTTTCTTCTTGTTGATGAGAAGTGCCACAATGAAAAATATGACTATAGACAAAAGGAGGGCAGCCAGAATCCAGGCTGCTGATTGGTAGATGAGAGACATTTCCATCTCGGTTGAGAAGTCCTCGCTCAGACCTCTACCATCTTAAAGAGATGAGAGTTTTGCACTGAATGTCAAATTACTTCAAACTCACGTGCATTCTTAAATTACAATGTTAATTTTCTAATTGATTCAAATCAAAAACAGCTTGGGTCTCCCATCATTGGCTAGACAATTTCCTCTGGCTGTGCCATTCTGTTTGACATTGTTTGAGTGCTAGCATGGTATTTCATAATTTAAAAGTGTGGTTCTCGATTTCAATCTATGGGTATTTTTGTGATCCCCCAGCTCGAATGCACCCAACTCAATTACCGAGCCATGTATGATTCCGGTGTTGGAGCAGAGAAAATGTTGAAATCTGATGACCATGTGGTCCCCAGGACTGGAATTGAGAGCCTCAGTTTTGCAATTTCACTCAGCATGTGGAAGTTTCCATCCTGCTCATAATTTGTCACTGCTCTTGCGATTGGATTGATGTGAACAGCTACACGCTATGACAAATGCATTCTATAACAAAACCATTTTTGAGTCACGACCTAATTCTCATTGGAGATAGCTGGTATGGGTGATGTGGTGGTGTTTGTGGTAGGGCTCTACCTGTAACGGGAGATACTGTATGCATGGTGATCAAAACAACTCCACTTTCAGTGACTGTAATGGCGTCTTTGGGTTTGGTTGTTGTGGTAGACATCATTGGCACCAAGGGTGTTGTCATTTCTGTGGACAGAAGAAACAAAAAAACAATGGTGTAACATTGTCATAGAGGGTCGCAAGTGTTATTACAAGATTTTCATCTGCATAACATGGCATGCCATTAATAAAAGGATTGGAGTGTGTTAATGTGAACAGGGATGTGATTACTCTGCTGCTGCTTCCAAAACCAACACGAAGCATGAGAAGAAACGACTACAAAGCATGGCAAAGAATGTGTACAACTACTTTTCTTTCCTCTAATGGAAGATATGTCGAAGTGATTTGCTTCCCTTTTCTTCACACTCGTAGTGCTATGTGCCTTCAAAAGCAGACAAGAAAAATGTGAATATGCGGATGCTGAGGAAATGTTTTTGTTGCCCAGACCAGGACTGTGGAATGTTGCTACAAAGGAACTCGTGTATACCCATGTGCAGCACTACAGAGAGTGGCATCGGTGCACCTGATTTTTATCTTTTTACGCACTGCTTCAGCTTCAAGCAGAGTGTATCCTCTTGTTGGAAAGAGTCGCCATTAACCAAGTTAAATTAAGTAGTACTCTTGCACACAGGAGGCCTATATGAATTCTGAATAATGATTCATTAACTAGCTCTTTTTTTTAAGCATCATTAGCATTTTAAGTGAACTCTCATTAACGCAGCTTGGTACCAAGACCTGTGATGAGGCTCAGAAATGACTTGAGACTGATATACACTGTATACTCAAAGTCAACTAATCAGCAGTTTACACCAGGTCAGTAGTGACTTACCCAGACACTGTGGACAGCACTGTCCCTTGCGAAGCACTGGCACTCTGCAATTGGCAGCTGGGCATCGCTGGGAGAAGCACTGAATGGTCCCGTTGTTACAAATGCAACTAGTGCAGGCATTAGGTTTCCATGAATCGCCGGCCAAAAGGATGTCACCATCACTGGAGATGCAGTATTCTTGTTGGCTGTTACTGACAGGAAGGAGGGAGCTGAGAGTGTCTTCTGCGAAACAGAAATGTACAGTGTGGACAAGGTTAACACAAGTCTTTTTCTTCCCATTTGCCCATAGTACCATAGTAATGACAGCAGGCCTTGGGTTTGCGGGTAAGACTTCAATGCAGTGGCCTCAGATTAATTTGTAAATCCCAGTCATCGCACTCTGAGGTTATGTTTCAGTTGTCAACCAGCAACCAAAGCACCACAAACTACATCTTGCACTGTGATGAACGGAGGGGTGTCTGTTTCCGCTCGAATTTGAATGAAAATCAAAGTTCCACATCATGCATCATGGCCTGATAAGCCTGATGGGTAGTTTGTAGGGAAGCATGGTTGCTTATCAGGTAGTCAATCAAGTCTGATTTGGGGTTGGAGCCTGAGAGACACCAAAGGCTGTTCTTGTTGTTTACTACATAGATGGTGTTCCAGACATGCATTACCGGCCATCTGAAGGAGATCATAAATTTTTTTTTTTTTTTTTTTTAAATGGGTGGGGGTGATGGGACATGTGTTTCGTGGCTTTGGGTTGCCATGTAAAGGTATCCAGTTTGGGTCGGTCGATTTATTGGTCTGGGGCAGATAGTAAAGTGTCCCCGCTGAGAGCTTTTGCCTTTCACCCATCAAACTGCTTGCCTGCAGAAACACGTGCTAATAAAATTATACCTTTCTGAGGCTTGCTGTACATCATATGGACTTTAAACCATATTTCACTCTCATTTGCTGCATAAATGTGCAACTGGGGAAAGATACAAGTTACAAGTGGGGGTACCATCTGTTTACAATCACAGTGTTCTTTCATGTTATCTGAAGACTATACCTGCATTTAAGGTGTCTTGGGCAAGAAAGAAGCCTAGAATAGTTTCCAGAACTGAGAGATACCTTGGCAGATCTGGCAGCAGGTGCCCTTGGCCCTGGTTGGTGTCTGGCAGAGGACAGGGGGACATATTTCTGTGTCACACAACACCCGACCCTGCCTACAGGTACAGCGGGTGCATTCGTCCAGGTTCCAGGTATCACCCTCCACGTAAAGCTCATCTCCAGGAGCTTGGCATACCACCATGTCCATTCCCTCAGGCCGACCACTGCCTGATTCCTCTGCATCAAACACAGAGGATTTAGAGTTGGTTAGTGATAATATAATAACAAATGTTTAAGCATATAGTACTTTTTAAAAACAAGTTTATGAAGTGCTTTACAGAGTAATTACTTTTACTGAAATGAAAAAAGTGGATGACAAAGTGGAGTTTGGGTAAAGGCAGGTGATGTTTTGATTTGGTGGAGTTCATTCCACCACTTTTTGGTCAGTCAATTGACCATTTGAGTTGGACAGTGGCTGGCTTAGTTTGTAGGTGTGGTGTGTTTGCTTTGTGATTCACTATTTTGCCCACCATATAAAAATATAAGGCAATGGAGAATGTGTTTTGACACGTATTGGTGTGAACCCATCTGGGGACATATTTAGGCTAAAAGTAGCTCCTAACTGGCTGATTTAGGAGCAACTATAAAATAAAATTGGCTCATTACTTTGAATTTTAACACTCAATTTTAGTCTAAGAGTAATTCACAAAGCATTTTAGCACTAAAAGCAGACCCTAAACCTGCAAAAAATTAGGGGTAGTCCTGAAGACTCCTGTCACTAAGACCGAATCACAAACAATTCTAAAGAGGATTTCTAGCTGATTATAGAAATCCTCAACGTAACTGAGTTTGAAATGTTTGAATGACGAGGAGCTTTTGAAAAGGTATTGTCTCAGTCACAAGGGTATTGCATTGATTGTGGAGTTCGTTAGGGAAGCAATCACCTCACCTACTAAGAGAAATAATGCAATACCATCGGCGATTCTTATCTTTTTAAAGATGAGAATACAAGAGGTATGTTGCATCATAAAATAAATAAATAGTAGAACTCAATACCTGCACAGTTCCACTATTTATTACGCAACGTGTCTTGTATTTTTACGTAGTTTTACTTTCTCTTCCTACCTTTATTCTTATCTTTATTCTATTTTATTGAATTGTAACTGACTGCTTTGTTGTTGAAGCTCTGCAACAAAAGAAATACCCTCCACACTGCACAACTTCTGACGGTTCATACAGTTTCCTTTACACCAACTACAAAGCCATGGTTACCTATAGGGTATAGTCTGCTAATTAAGATAGCTGTGTAAATCAAAACTCTAGATAAATGTAAATAAAATTAAATACTATCCCCTTATTAATTTATGATGTACCACTCGTTTAGGCTAACAATTAGCCAAACATACTTGTCGTAAGCATTTCGATTTTGCTTTTATGTATGAAATCATGCCTCTCCTTTTCACTTTATATTTTTCTTGATTTTTTTATTGTAATATAGCAGTGTAAATTGTGATTTTATTTACAAGTTTACCACACAGACCGCTTCTGCAACAGCCAATCACTGCCAAAATTAATTCATAAAACAGGGTCAACCCAACCATTATTCTTAGCTTATTCTCCCGATTCCTCAGTAAAGGTTTCTCTGACATTTCATGTATAGGTTTTATGAATATTCTTAGCTAGGAACTTTTAATGCAACTTTTAGTGGTAAAGCTAAGACCTTTTTGTGAATCCAACCCCAGATGTTATTAATGACTTGCAAGTTATAATACTAGTAGCCACAGTTTTTCCTCTTTCTTATATGCAAAAGATATAAAGCACAAATTATCAGATTCAGATTCTGACATGAAATTGCTGTGCCCACCTCAGAACTTTTATGAATCCATCATTGCACTATTAAATAATTCTAACTCTTTTAAATGGTAACGTAAATGGTAACTTTAAGAGATAGTTTGTACATACCTTCACAAGTGGGACAGCACTGGTGTGCCCTAAGCACGGGATTTATGCAGCTGGGCGCAAGGCAGGAGATGAGAACACACATCTCCCGGCCGGCATGGCAGTAGCAGTCCCTGCAGCCATCATGCCAACTCTCCCCCTCTTCAAACTGCTGGCCATTCGCAGTCAGACAGTGGCTGAGCACTGAAGGAGAAGTGGTAGTACTAACACCACGCTCGCTCTCTGAAAAGAAAAACATACACATTTTAGGTTTGTAAATATAAAAAGGGTTGGAGGCATCCCTCCTTATATGAATGAGTTGTTGTTTTTTCTGGCAGGAGCTGAGGTGCATTTACAAGAGATTACATTTAATCCCCAAGCCATTTAAATTTATAGAAAACAAACCTTAGTATAATGAGCTTCCAGATTTAACAATTCACACTTAATTCTTGTTGCATTTAGGGCTATGTAAAAACACTGTGCTACCATTTAGGAACAACAACACATTTTTGCAAATAAAATCATTCCATTTGACTTTTGGCCCAAAATATGTCCCGCATTTTCACCATATTAAACAATGAACAGTATTCCTAATAATTGTGGTATTGACTTGTGGTAAACCTTGACTGAAAGAACACACACTTTGACAAAACTTATTTGCACACCTGTGCCATGTAAACTAAGTCCCAAGCCCGGACATGAGTCTGTTTATTTTAGGTCCCAAAATACGCATTTATTTATTAACATGAAAAAAGGACAGTCAACTGATCCAGATGCTTCAAAATAGCTGCACTTTGTGAAGTAAAGAAAGCACTGAACATACTGTATATCCTGAACTAAATCACTTATAGAATTAATGAAAATAAATAACTTTTGGTACTGTTAAAATAAGCTTTCTATTAAGCCTTTAATGAACGCTGTTGATTTAATTCTTTTTTTTTAGTTTTATGAACCTGGAAAAGACAAGGACACTTTAAGGCCAGATGAAAAGGAGCACTTATCAGTGCAGTACAGACTTCCCCTTTCCAAAGAAGAACTGTAAGGATGTGATTTCAATCTTTCTAAGCTTTCTTTGAAAGAAAAGACTTTTATCTCTTTGTATCTGCCACTGCAATGCAAAGCTATTACCCATCAAACAACCTGTTGCAACAACAGCAGAAAAATGCTTACATGACACCATGACCTTGGAATGAGTATTGCAGCAGATAGGCCTGCATTATAGGCGAAGGCATTCACTTCCACGCAGTCTAGTTAGCTGCAAGTTGGGAGTCGACTCTCAGATCTGAAAAGCCGTTTAAGCAGCGATCGAAAGCCATCGCGATTTATTTTCAAAATTAGAATAGGCGGCATGAAAGAGTTAATATTGCGGTAAGTAACGAAGGCGAGTGTGGAAATTTATCAGTAAAAGTAGCCATTTGCTTTTAAATATGTAGCAAAGTTAAACGTTAATACTCGAATAAAGAAGAAATGTTCCCAAAACATATTTAAGTACAGTAAACAAAGTATTTCTATGTCATTGCTATACACCACTACTGTTAAAGTTAAAATTCAGATTTACACAGGAGGAACTGGTCCTAAATCCGAACCAAATGACTAACATCCAACACATGCACATCAGTTTTTATTAAAGTTATTTTAAGGCCTGATTTATTTATTTTATTTTATTATTTCACATACATGCACTTTTCATAGATGTTAACAGTGACCTGAACTTTAAGAATTGTGTATTTTTCCCATATCATTTATCTTAAATGATATCTGGGTCGCATAATGTAAACAGTTTATGATCTATGACATGGCTCTGCTGACATAAATTAAAACAATATACAGTCAAGCCGGAAAGTCTGCACACCCCTTTCACCTTCTCCACGTTTCATTACATTACAGACTTATTC
>JAOUQW010000002.1:5446895-5472844 GCA_028565825.1 Olivaichthys viedmensis | reverse complement strand
CTGTAGAATAAGTCTGTAATGTAATGAAACGTGGAGAAGGTGAAAGGGGTGTGCAGACTTTCCGGCTTGACTGTAAAGGGCTTGAGAATGTTGATTTGTTCTGCACAGGCTGTATAGTATTTTTGAGAGTGATATCTGATTTCAGTCTTAAGTGTTTCTGTTCATGAAGTTCTTCACCTAAATTTGTGCCTAAAAGTGAATAAAATCAGGCCTGTAGTCATAGACTCAAACTCATTTGCAAAAGCGATAACTAGAATCAGAGAGATTTCCTTCGTTTTTATCAAAACCTTTGATTAAAAATGAAGTATTCCTTTAACAACCCCTAATCATTAGATACCAGACTTGGCTGCTAGATGAGGCTTTGACCAATCACTCACCTTTGCATATGCAGATGTTGCAGCCTTTCCTGTTCTGCTTATAGCCGTCGCTGCACTGCTTGTCACATGTGAAGGGGGGACACTTAATGCAGCGACACATCTCACAGCCATGCTTATTCCTCCTGAGGAAATGCGATTGCACATTTAAAGCAGGCCCCTAACATTAGTCAGCTAGTTTGCCTGGTATTCTTAAACAAAGACAATTACGTTACTGAGCTATTTGTATAAACTCAAAAATGCTCGAATTAAACCTAGATTAAATTTAGTATGAAGCTAAATGAGTTGTTGCATATGATGTATCTGATTGTAAAACCACTTATTTCATTATTCATTATGCTTGAGAGGTATGCGAAATTACAACATAAGCAAGCGAGTCTTTCTAAATATAGGTTTGGCATAGCTTTTCTTTTTGTTCTTCTACTTTTATACTCCTTAGTTGCTTTTCGTCACAACCGTTTCACCAGTTTCTTACATCTCCCTTCCAACTGCGGCGTGCCCCCTGCAAGCTTTCTAGAATCTGCCTAAATTGCCAACAGGCATGTCATCTAGCAAGCCCAAATGTTTGAACGCAACCAATAGCCACTAGGATTTTTGGAAACTCGGCCACCAACAAGTTAAACATATCAAGTAGCCATATATTGAGCCCAATCTCTTCAGGGCACAAGTCAACAATGAGAACTCTCACAAAATGTATATGGTTACATCATGAGGCTCACACAATGCAAGTACACACATGATGTACACATCTTCCTCCGTTATGGGTCCATCCTTTAGGAATAAACTGCCTGTGAACATGAGCAACCTGTATACATAAGCATACGAGACAATAACAGAAAGCTCTGTGCTCAGCTGCTCATTGTAAAAGTACACTGGAAAGACCAGGAAGCCAGATGGTCAAGCCCGGTACATCAGGGCATATGGTTCTGCTTTCTTCCCCACTATATTACTTCGCTTTGAAGAGTCCAGATAAAAGCAGCACCCAGAACCTTGCAAGATCCCTGTGGTGTGCATGCCATTCCAGCACTAACAAAGCATACACTCTCCCCAGTCCTCTTAACGCTACCATTCATCTGTTCCTTATGGCTTCAGATAAGAAGAAGCACATCTTGTTTTCAACATCTGTGTAAAAGAAAGACATTTAAGCTGCATTTACTTTTTTTTTTGGATGATTTTATATGATGTGATGACAACTCTGTCTCTAGATCTGTCACTAATGCTCACTCTTTCTTCATTCACCTATTTATTGCTGCATATGTCAAAGCAGATATCGTACACCTTCCCATCAATTACATTGCTCACTGACACATTAACTTTATTAGCTAAGCTTAACTATCCAATCCGTCAATGCCATACCTTCAGGAAAATATAAACACCTACTTGTACACTATACTTCAAGTTAGTTGGTGCAGTAGCAGTGGGTTTTTGCTCACCTCCTGAAACGGCTGTAGTGTGTATTAAGTCAGCGAACAGCGGAGGCCTGCGGTGTATAAACACTGAGACAGGCCATCCTGTGACCTTTCGAGTCGGGTTTTGAGTCCTGTGGAATTTCACCGGGGACTATTGCTGGTTCAGCACAAATTCCAGCGGGCCCCTACCAATGGCCCTGTTACGTCCTGTCAGATCAGATGATATTTTAGCTCCATTGAGAAGGGGAAATGATTTAAGTCCCCCATTGTTCAGAGCCCCAGAGTGCTCCACTGTGCCAAATGTTAGTTCAAACAACCTGCCCTCCATGTGCTGTGATGCACACTAGACAAGTCAGCCGTGTATTTTTCCTTCACTCCCACTCCTTTACATGGAGTTTGTTAGGGTCATTCTATCAAAGGCATGCTATTAAGGCGCTTGGAGAAATCTTCCCAGATAGCAGAGGATTCCAGGCCACGTTTGGATGAGTTTAGGCACATACGGGCCATTTATGGCAATGGCAGGTGTATTGTGGGTCAAAAGTGGCCAAATGTTAAGCAGCCACATTTAAAGTTTTTAATAGCATTTGGAATCTGGATTAAAAATAGCCCAAATGTTTTTGTGGCATTTACATTTTAGGCCAAAAGTGGCCCAGCTGCTCTGAGTCTCATCAAGGCTGAGGTATTCAGGCAGTCAGATTCAGAGGAGTTCATCGCCGTCATAACGTGGGCCAGGACTGGGCCATTACTCATTTGCTATCAAGGATTTCGTGAGCGGGCAATTGAAACCCTAATAACCTTTACAATGCAATGATAGTCTATCAAAGAAATTGCCACCAGCCTCCTACAGCATTTATTTTGGGCTCAATTATCATTTTTGGAGAGGTTACAAAAGCACCCAAAACCATGAAGCCTCCAAACAACAAACATATTCTAAACAGACCATCTTGCCCTTGTCTCTTTATGAGCCAGTATAAACATCTAAGAGAGAGAGAGACAGCTGGACAGAAAGCACAATGCACCCTGACTTATCAAGGGATTCCCATAAAACTGCATCTTGGTGTGGGATGAAGCCTATGCTTCCTGCTCCTATATTCCCCCTGAGGCAGTCACTGGCACCCAGTGAATACCCCATTATTCCTATATTCAGAAGAGCCTCCCCCGAGCATGGAGCATCAGAGGAATTTTACGTCAGGCACTCAGTTGTGACACTGAGTATTTGATCGCTGTTTTGAAACAAAAGGATAGTTTATGAAATGAAAAGAGGGCTGGCTTGGAGGTGAAGATCTGTGGGTAGTAGAGAGGAGAGCTTCCAGATGTTTGGTTGAGTATAGGGGATTACAGGCTGGGAACGGAGAACAGTGCAAGACATTTCTTCACACCATGGCCAGGATTAGATTTCTAAGGGTCGAGCCCCTTTGATCTCCAATGAAAGAGTTATCAGTGCAACAGCTAAGCTTGAAATACGTTTCTTTCTGTCCAGTCTGACATGACCCTTATTTCAGTGCAGCATAGCAACATTCCTAAGCCTGATCTCTATCTGCACTGATAGCAGGCATAACTCAAAAATGAAGATGATTTTAGATATATAAATTGGTATATTCATACACACAGTTGCACAAATTATCTTACAATGGTTATTATATGGGATGGGGAACTCATTTGTAGATTACAACAAGAATCCAACCAAGAGAACAACTTTAGGCTTCAATGGACTTACACATAGCCATAAGGGCAGGTCTTTCTGCAGGTCAGAGGTCTACACTCAGAGGGTGTGCTGCACTCGCACACTTCACAACCATAGTCATCCTTCTCATATCCCATGGGGCACGGCTTGGTGCAGTAGCTGGACAGTTTTGGGCAGGAGTCATCTGAAACAGCCAAATAAGAAGCACTTAATGGAAGCTTATATGAGTACACATATGTACAAGAGGAGTAAACAGTTAAAACTATTGCCCTTAGGGATCTTCTACATAGCATATTTAGTCAGCTTTGCTCTGAAAAAGCAATATCGGATCCCTCTGGTTTGCTTGAAAGAGTCTCTTAAGCTTGAGAAAATGCATACCATTCGAAGTTTCTTGTGAACAAGTTACTGTGTGACTTGGAACCATGTCCAACATTATTCATCTTGAATGTGCACTGTGTGTATCCAGTCAGTGTTTACTTGTGTTGTGCACCACTGGCACTTTCAGAAACGTATGCTTTTTTTAATTTATTTTTTAATGTCCCATAAACAATGTTCTCTATGCTGTGAGGCAACATCTAAGGCAGTAGGGTGAACTGTTTGAATCAGCTGTGCTTTCATTCTTTACATGATTATATTTGTGCATTTAAGGACTCTATCAACATGAGATCATTTGTTACTGAATATTAAATTATTTGCTGCTGAAATGCCTTCCTCTGTGTATATATAGATTTGTTTTAATCCAGAATCTGATTAGAAGTGACTTCAAAGTAGAGTTCACAACATGCATATGATATGATAAACAAAGCGTAAGTTAAGTGTGAAAGATCAGGAGTTCACTTACTGCCAAGACACTGGCAGAGTAGACAGCCATTGTGGTCCTGCTGAAAGCCAAAAGGGCAGTCATGTCCTGACAGGGAGCAGTTTTCGAGTGGGGGACACAGTAATGGGCTTACTGTCTCATATGAAGGCTCTGAAAAAACATATGAAAAAACAATTAGTTGATGATGCTTCTTGACAGAAACAGGATCTTCGTATTCAGTCAGTAGACATTTTAAAAGTATTTGCTTCATTCAGCTATGTGGGCCAAGGAGGGTTATTTAAACTAAAGCCAAACTTGTACTACAAAATATACAGAATTATGTCAAAATTTAATAGACATTCAAGATGTGGTAACACATCAGATATCATCCATAATTTGTCAGTTGATAAAGTCACCTCTCCCAGGTCAGTGAAAGTAAGGCCCAAAAAGATTCACATGGTCAGCTCTGTCTTTTCCAGGCAACAGCACTTATTACAAACTCAGTTGTCTGCTGAATGCAAATAACAGTGTGCCTGAAAATCAGGATAAGAATCTTGGTTAAATGCTAACATCACTGGCAGCAGCACCCTCCAGGTTTTAGTGATTACAGATAAATGCAGATGCGATTATCCAACAGTGATTCTCCTTATCTGGCAGCTTTGATGAACGAGCTGCCTCTGATATGTTAAGATTTTTACAGTCAGACCCTCCCCTAAACCACTCACATTACATCTGTTGGTATTTAAATTATGTCAAAATGAGGCCCTCATCTTGAGGGCTGGCTTTTCGTGGGCAGCACTGCTGTGATGGCACGTGTGCAACTCACAACTGCCTCTCCATGTAGAGACCTCCTCTGGCAAGCAGAGAACCAAAAGGAGCTGTAACTAATTATGTTCACTCAGAACAATATTCTTCAGTTAAAGAAGCTTGGTTGGGTTCCATTGAGCAGGTTAAACCTATAAAGAGCAAATCTTCTGCAGTCTAAGAAATGCCTGCAGGCGTTCTTTAATGAGCTGTGAGGGAAAACGTGCCTGCTGATGGCATGGGATCACTAACAAGCTCTAGAAAGGCGAAACTTCATACATGCAGTTACTCTAAAATTATTACACTGCTCTTGTATGCACTTATCTTAAACAGCTATACACAGATATTATGATCATCATCAAGAAGTGACTTATTTTCATACTTATAATAACAGCTGATGCCAAATGTAGTTGATGCCAGCTGTTCCTAACACTCCAAGTCTTTGCTGGGAATCTGACATTGGGATATTGCGTGCAGGACTTTGAAGAAAACATTATTTTATGTTCATTGCATATGTAAGTGTAAGTTGGGCAAACTTCCACTATGAGAAAATTAAGTTGGTTCAAGTGGTCTCAAACTCTCAGAACTTAAAGAAACTCTCAAAACCTAATAATGAATGTGGTCCCCACTAATAATATGTGCCTTGGGGAGGTACAGGTTGGTGATCTCTTTAAAACAGGTGAATATCATCTGAAATGGACAATCTGAGTGACCGTCTGGACCATTATTATTTAATTAAAAGTAAAAATCTAGGCTGCTTGAGTATTCAGTGAAATGTCTATATCTATGTGATATAGGCTCTGATAGAATTGCTTATCTTCATACATGTGAATACGGCTGGTTTTATATGACACATTTCTGCAAACTAAGGTCAATACTCTCAAAAACATTAACACAGCTGTGTAAACTGCTAATAAATTGCCAAAACACAAAACACAATGGACATTTTCAATGATTTCACACAAATCACAAATTATGTATACTTTGTTCCCCAAACACTACACCCAAAACACCCAAAACTAAGTATCCATGTTTCCAAAACAGTTACACAGCCACCTAAAACCCTTGATATTATTATCAAAACCTAGAGTGATTTTTTGATAATTCTCACACAGATCACAAAATTGTATATAATTTTTCCAAGCACAACAAACAAAACTGTATAACGTTTACATAATTTCTCACGTTCACATAACTTTTACCACCTACTTGATGTCAGCCTGGTTCACACAACACAAGAAGTGCAATTTGCTAAATTGTTCACACACTTCTCTCAATGTTGCTATGTACATGAAAAGAGTTACTTTTGAATACCCTGGAGCATGAACAAACAGTGGAAGAGTCTGGAGAAAGAGTGGTGAGGAGAAGAGGTGTAAGAATAAGAGAAGGTAGAGTACTTGAGAGAGGAAGAGGAGTAGAGGAGGAAAGAAAGAGTGGAAGAGGTTAAAAGACATGGGGAAGGAGAAAGAGGACAGGTGGTAGGAAGAGGAGAGTGAAAAAGAAGGAGAAGAGGAGGAAAAGAGTGAAGAGGAAGAGCACAAAGAAGAAGGATCTCAAATGAAATTAGGGCCACTCTAATTGACAATGTCTTTAACCATGGTCTCTTCCTGAGAGACGCTGGACAGGGACAATACTGTCTTGGGACAATATAATATAGCAAGACTCCTCATTTTTCTAAACTCATCAATGAAACCTTCATTCCACAAGAGCAAGGCAAGAAACAACGGATTCCCCTGATGCCGCAGGAGGCATGGCCGCGTCACATAAATATTAAACAAACAATACATTTTAAATGCATCAAAATTGGCAAACCTCAATAAAGGAACTGTAAAATATGACCTTATTGTTTTCTGAAAAGCTATTTGACAAACGGTAACAAAATATATATATATATATGGGGGAAAAGCTTTATACAGTAGTGCTGTGAAACTGTCTGATAAATATAAATCTTTAGTGTACCTGTGTGGTTATAGCTGAATGCACTATTTAATTAAAATCAATATTTGTTTTAATAAAAATGTTATCAGATCAGAAAGCAGTATTTCATTTTGCAGTCGAATTGGACTGTTCTGCACTATTAAGACAGTGTTTTTGATGGCTGTGCTAATTGTTTTGAGAGCACTGACTTTAGTTTGGAGAAATGTGCCAAACTATCTGTTGAGAAAACAATGTAACTAGTTTTAAATCCATGACCATTACCTCATGTTATTATGAAGTTTCTAAGATAATTGGTTGTAACTCTATAGTGTTGTAGCGACTGACTCACTTTCTCTCTGTAAGTGGTCATGCCAGACGTTATGGGTCAGCAGTCACAGTGTATGTGTTTAAACAGTTAGCATAGTTTGAGTGACTTAATGATGAGGTGTTGAAGTTTATTTTGCTACAGGACGTGAGAATGAATGTGCAAGTGTAAGTGAGAACGAGTGTATTTGAGTTTGGAAATTTTGGTTAGACTGAGTGTTAACATCAAAGTGTGTGTGTGTGTATGCAAAAAAATAACAATTATGAATATATATATTCATAATATATATATTCGCCAGTTTTCTAGGTGCCAGTAGTGTGAGCATGTGTGTGTGTGTGTGTGTGTGTGTGTGTGTGTGTGTGTGTTCCTACCCTCACAAAATGGGCAGCACTCTCCAGGGATCTTGACAGGGTTGTGGCAGCTCTGTTTGCAGACCATGGCTGTGCAGTGGGGCTCGCCGTCCACGCATTGACAGAAAGTGCAGTCATCCTCCTTCCACTGCTCCTCGTGCTGACGCAGTTTATGATTCACCCAACAGCTGGCCTTGGTGCTGTCCACTGAAAACAGCTCCACATCTGCAGGGAGATTTTATTGATCCCATAAGCAAAATTGCATTGCAGCTAAATACAGCACAGTGCAAGAATGAATTACAGTGCAAATTTAAACAGGAAACAAGATAATCAATAGGTGGTATGTGGAAAAGGTCAGTAGTATTGTTATATTACACCTATTCCAATATGATCATAATGGTAATAATAGACCATGTATAATGGTAATGATAATAAACTGAAAGCCTAATACCAGGACAGCAGCAGTCCTGGCTTGAACAACGATTATGCTCTGGGTTAGTGTGCTAGATATTAAAGGGTGAGGGAGTCTGGATGTTGAGAGGAAGAAGCAAGCTTAAATAGGAAAAAAGGTCACAATGAACATCTTTTTCTATATGTTATAAGGAGAAACGTGTCTATTTAGTAATATACCAGACCATGTTTCTTCAGTGTCCAAAGTGCTGCTATGTGGTAGTGGTTAATATGACCACTGTGATATCACTCTTAGCTTGACCTTTGACCCTCAACCCCTTAAGGGTCACACGGCGATTATTTTTTACTCCGAAGTAGGAAACATAATTTAACCGCATTAACCGTGTTACGCCCACATTTGCAGCAGCGTTTGAAGCTGTGAACAGCCTTAAAACAGAGCCAAATGTTTAAAAGCTTCCTGAGCTGGTGGCGTGTTCTGTTAACAGTTTAAGTACGTAGGTCTGGTGGAAATGCGTAAGTAATGTTTCCGACGTTCCCCAAAGCGTAAGTAAGTGCTTCTGGTACTGTTTTTAATAGAGGTGGTTTGGTGTCCAGGCTTCACTGCACTGTAGGTGCTGCATTTCGTGTTTAAGTTCGTGTGTGTTTTACTCTCTGGGTAGGTTTATGTTTACGTAATAACAAGAGATTTATGTGCTGGTGTGCGTCTGGGTGCAGTTAAACTCAATGGCTCATTTTCTTTTTTCTATGTTTATTTCCCCTCTATATGCCAAATTCAATAAGAGCACATTAGTGCATATCTGTTTGACTTGTTTCCTGAAGCTTTTGGGAATGATACATTCTAAGATACATTCTAAGGGTTGAAATTGACAATGACTAAATTGGGAGAAAATGGGGTAGAATTACAAAAAAAAGAAAAGAAAAAAAGCATCAAGATGTCAAAGCTTACTCACATTTATTTTGAAACGATTAGTGATCTGCCCATGGATTACTGATTGCTCTGTTAACATAAAATTGAATTCTCATCACATTGCAAATTATTCCAAATAGTTCAATCATAAATCCAATTTAAGAAATATTTTGTTTTGGGTAGCAGTTAAACACGAATATCAGCCCAACTGGGGTTGCTTTTCATCTAATTTGCTTCACGGTATTTCCAATAACTTAAAAATTAACATGGCTGCCACAAGGGGAGGCAACAGCACCTGGGGATAAATAAAATTCAAGTCTCTTTAAAAAATTACATTCTTGATTTTTCAAGTTTCAAGTGAAATTTTCCTTTAGTCTTCATTTTTACAGTGTAGCTCTAATTAAAACCTTTCCTAACTAAAAACAGGCCATACTTGGACAGCCCTGAGATGAAAGCATTCCCTCCCTGTAGACCGCTTTAGATTCCAGGTGGCTCTCTCGACGCTGACCTCCTATAACTGCCGCTCCTACCTCTGATGTCTGCTGAACCCAGAAACACACTCTGACTGAGGGGAAATGCTAGTCCATGTTCTTTCTGTCTGTTAGCCACATGCGCTGCTAAGTTACTTACAGTCCATGTTGTCCTTTGGTGAGATCTTCAAATAAATCCCTCTCAGTGGCTGCTATGGTTTAGCAAGAGTGCAGGTGATTGTTGTGCTATCACTGTGCATTTGTGACTTATTAATTAAATGTGACTGTTAATGGATTGAACAAGAATTAAAAGTTATAAGTTAGCCTTATTCATAGTTTGACTGATTTCTTTGTGAATAGTGTTTGTAGCAAAGGAGTCCAAGAGAATATAATTGGCCCTGCTCTCTGGGTGGGAAGGATGGCATAACTCTCTCTCCCCTGTCAGAGCGACACTAGCCAATCATGGGTGTCTGTGAACTCATGCAATCTCCAGAGGGCAGTTAGAGCTTTCCTCCAAGTGAGTTCAGCTGCTCTGTGACGCTGCATGAGCAGCAGGTTAGAAAGGTGCGGTGGCTGTCTTCACATGTCTCAGAGAAAGCATGAGTTAGCCCTCACCCTCCTCGTTTGGTAGCTGTTATGTGATGTCTCTGTTGCAATTTTGTGATTTAAGTTAAATCATTTTCTTCTTTGTTATGACTTTTCAAAAGTTTATTCTTTGTTTCACATGCAATAGGAAAGAACTAGCTAGTGGGTGGGAATTGGTAATGGCTAAATAAGGAGAAAAATGTTGGCCATTATGGGGTAAAAATAAAAAATATTTTTAAAATACAATCTAAACCATACACATCAACATCAATTAAACATGCAGTTGGCATATATAATTGTTCATGAAAGTTAATGATCTTGTCCATTGGGCATCATGTGAATCTTATGAGTATCTTACCATCTCTCATATAAGTTACTGGAAATTGGTATGCTTAATTGAATGGGATGAGAGTTGTGAGAACAGAGGAAAGTAGTATAGTATTGTGTAAGAATGGGGCCATGTAGTGTGTGAGAATGTAGTGTACCTGTACAGACAGGGCAGCATTCGCCCTCTGGGATGTAGAAGTTATCACACTCCAGTTCAGCACACTCAGCCTTGGAGCAGAACGAGATTCCTCCTCGGCATTGGCAGAGCCAGCAGGGGTCCATGCGGTACACCTCTCCCTCGGCAAACTCTGTCCCGTTGTGCACACACTTGGGGGAAACTAGTGAGGAGAGACAGAGCGAGTTAGCAGAATGAAAGTCAGTCAACTGGAAAGTAATGTTTCATCCATTTTTGATCATGATGTCTTGATGGCCAGGTGTCTTTTGTAAAAAAATACATAACACAAAATTATATATAATCTTAATGGGACTAACCTGGTTGAACAAGGGTTATGTAAATCTATAAAAGCAGTGATTAATGGTAGGATTTGAGTTTTAAAATAACATGGATACTGTAAAACTGTCACTTTTATCTCCCAAAGTGGTCTCATACACCTCGCTTAACCACCTTCACCAAGTCTTTTGTGTGTTTTGTGTGCACTGACACTTATTGCTGGTCTTCACAGACAAGCACAGTGTTGAAGTAAACGGGGGTCAGAGTCAAGTGTGTGCTGCAGACGAGCTGAGTTAAAACCATAAGTACCGGAAGCCTCCCCTGTCTCTGAGGCTTTGTCTGCTGGAATGATGTACTGTATGGTTCATCTGAATCATCACGCAACAGGCCCACACATCTGCCCTGAACACGACCAGCTTTATCTGAATTCTAATTTAAATCATTTTGGCTTCCACATAGTCTGTCTTTGTGCGATGTATAAACTGCACCATATTAATTTGCTTATACAGATTCCTAATATAATTGATATTTCTGTCCATATGTTTCTTAATCTCAAATCAAGAGAAAGTTTTAGTTTTTTTATATTGCACACAACTGAATTTCACAAATCAAGGTAGTTGTTAAAGGTTTAAAAATACCAAACAAACCTCCAAGATGTGACATAATGGAAAAGGGTCTGCTTACAGGGAAGCTTAACTGTTTTCAAAAGGTTACAAATGTTTACTTGCTCTTAAGTCCAGTAATGAACTTGGTCTTGGTCTCTGGAAAAATGGCAATCCTTTCTGATTTTAGATATACTGACGTACATCTCGTCCCCATTGTAAAAGATGTTGGGTTACGCTTTGGATCTTATCATAAAAGTGCAAGGTTTTCAACAGCCGCCATATAAAACATTGTGCAAGCCAAGAGCTATGGTATAGTTTTATTTACCTAGCTGTAGAAAAATAGCGATCAACTTGATGTATACAATTATAATGTGCATTTTCAGCTACATGTACAGAACATTCATTCATAAGCCTCTGAATCTTTTGCTGACACCACATCTGAAATTTATCCAGACACAAATACAACACAGGAATGGGCATCATTACGAATCAGTAGGATACATTAGGTCTAATGTATAGCAGGAGATATATGATTCATAATAGTCCAATGCTCATAGAGTCCAGATGCTAACAGATGTGTTCCTACAAACCTTCAATGCTAAGGCAACATCAGCATCTGTGGGCCATACCTCCACAACAGATAAAAAGCAGATCTGACTGCCCGACCCACCTTCTTCAGCATGATACAAAGCAGGTGGACCAAGCCAGTTAAAAAATAAAGAGAGGATTTTGCCTCTTTTATTCTCTTCACTTCCTTGTTTTCCCCCCTTCATCCTTGCATGCACATTAAGCAAGAGTGAACTGAAATCAATGCCGGAGTCAGAGGGCACCGGGGCGATTCGTTAATATACCGCGGCTTCTTAAAGGAAGTCACATGACAAAATGTGTGCATGTGATTTCAGCAGTGTTTGTGAACACTAATGCCAAGTGTGAATGAGCACTGCTAACACATGGATACCGGTCAACCGTCTTAAATATTTTAATTTGTTTCCTGGGGTGGTAGCTCAGTGGTTAAAGTTCTGTGCTAGTTACCAAAGGATTGTGATTTCTAATCCCAGGACTGGAAGTAGTTACAATATTCTGATGTTACTGTTATAGTATTAGTATTAGGAGTTAAAGGAGCAGCAGCCTCTTCTAGCTGAATTCATAAAACATACCCCAGAATTGTCTGCATCTTTCATTAAAATAAGCAAAAAATTTATGTATAAAATAATAAAAATAAAAGAAATAAACATGCAATTAGTGATATTTTAGCTTAAACAATTTTCAAAGTTTTCTCAAGCAGTGTATTTTCCCTGCAAAATTATCAGCACCCCCAAAATGAATATTTGGTGAAGCCTTTCCTAATGAGCCATCACTGAGCCTCTTCTTGTAATGTCTAACAAGGTTGGAGACACTTGGACCACTCCTCTACACAGAACATTTTAAGCTCCTTTATATTTTTAGGTTTGTGCACGTGGACGCCCTCTTCAATTCATACATTGCAAAACATTGATTTTGTCTTTCTGCAATCATGTCTGTGTTGATTTGGATGTATGTTTGGGTCATTATCTTGTTAAAACATCCATTTACAGCCAAGTCATAACCTCCTGACAGAGGCAACCAGGTTTTGGGCTAAAATCTGGTATTCATGATCCCATCAATCCTTGTAAGAGCCCCAGGACCACCAGCCGCAAAACAGTCCCAAAGCATCAATGATCCACCACCATATTTCATAGTGAGTATTAGATGCCTTTCCCTGTATGCAGTCCCCTTTTTTTGCCAAACGTGCCGATAGTGTGCAAGGCCAAAAAGCTTGATTTTAGTCTCATCTGACTACAACACATGATTCCAATTGTACTTCCAATGACTGCATTTTGTTTTATGCTCTCAGGAAGAGCTTCTTTTGTGCAACCCTTCCACCTCCAAAGAGGTGGCATCTAATTGTTGATTGTAAAACTTGACAACCCCGGGGGGGTTGACTTGTGAAGATCAACAACCATCTGTATCTTTTGAGTTAAAAGTTCTTTTTACCCATGGTAATGGATGTCAAAGGGATTTTACATGTGTGCAACCTCATATTTATACCCCTACAGAAACAGGAAATGATTAAAGGCAACAATAGATTTTTTTTTTAAATGGTGGTAAATTTGAATCATTATGTATAATGTTTATTTTATACAGTCACTGTCTTGAAGACTTCCAATACTTCTGGAGTTGACTACATATTGCTGTACCACATCTATTGCCACAAATGTGATGAACTTTACTAGCAAATGTTGTGGAGACAGCCCAAGTAAAGCACAGTGCCAATGTTCAGTCACTTTCTCACTCACTTGCGCACACACACACAAAATCAGATTCTGAATCCATCATCTAATGTCCTGGCACCTCCACTAACCTAATAAGCAAGCAGAAGAAATTAGCCAAACTATTCTCTTACTTAAGCAGAGCAAGTGCCTCTGCTAAATAATAATAATTATTATTATTATAAGAACTTTGCATTGCATTTCTCTCCATCTTCCTTTTTCTCTCTGCCCCTCTTATTCCCTTTCTTTCTCACTCCCTCTCCTCTCATTTTCTCTCTCTCTCTCTCTCTCTCTCTTTCTCTCTCTCTCTCTCTCTCTCTGATGCGAGACACAGTCATGCAGAAGCTAAATGTTAGGGCTGAGGGCACCAAAAAGGGCATAAAGTCCCCCGGGCCATTGAAAGATGCAGACACTTGTTATCAAAATACTGATCCCCTCACCCCACTGCCGCCACTCACAGCCCTGCCATCTATACACACACACACACACACACATGCACACTCCTACACTCTCTATCTTTCACATCCCTCAGTGTTTCACTTTCCCACACACACAGACAGACACATGCTCATACAGATACCCCTCAATGAACCGTTAAACCCCCAGCACTTCCCCACTTGGATGTGTCTGTGAGCAGACAAGCAAAGCCCGACTCCATTCTCCCATTCGGAGCGAGACTGGTAGCCTAAGCGCTTTTTCCTCTGTTCGCATGGCTGTCTCGTTAAGTACATTAGTTCTGCAACGTGGCACACATTTACAGCAGGGCCAAGAGGCCAGAATGGGAATTTGGACTGTTGGTAAAACGGGGAATATTTGAGGCTGGCACAAAGTACACAGTGAGAGTGAAGCCCCCTTCTCTGTGTTAAAGGAAGAAGCCTTATATACACATTTTCTTCTCTCTGTGTTACCCTCCAACCTATCCACTTCTCACACTCTCCCTTGTTCCATAACTTACTTTCTATCTGTTTTGGTCCCTTTCAGCACTGCATTCCCTCTTTAAAATGATACATTTCACACTATGTAATTCAATTTATCAAACTTTTCAAATGAGTTTTTGCCCAGTTTCACTTGTATTTTTAAGTCTCAGTGTAGTGTGTCTGTCCCCTATTTCATGAAAATATCGCTGATCTAGCAGGGAAATCATTTCACTTGCCTTCTCAAATGTGTATGAACTTGGGGGGATGCACAGATCTGATACTGACTATTGGTATTGAGACTAATATTTGCCTGAAACACTGAATCGGTATCGGATCTGATTTGACATGTTTTCAGATCTGATCCACAGTTGTATTTTATGTTGTGAATGTGTGTGCATGTAAAAACAGGACACAAATTGTCTTAATGTACGTCTGTGATGTTTTGCGAAGCTTGTCTATCAAATCTGTATCAGGTATCCACTGAAACTCAGAGCACTGATATCGGTAGCACATCAAAAATGGAAAAATTGGATTTGGGCATCACTAATATTTTTCAAACATTCAAGAATAATAAGCACCTTAACACACTCAGGGTAGAGTCCAGAGCCTCTGCTATTATACAGCCTCATTTACAAATACACCTCTGTGTTACGTTAGGCTGGGAAATGATGGTAATGATTTAAAACAGTCAGAAAGATGTACTGGTAAACCTCAAAGGCCCTTTTCACAGTATTCACATATTGTACATATGAAGGTTTCTTTATAGTCTGTTTAACTATGTGTTTATTAATCCATGTAAGTAAGACCACGGTGTACAGAGAAAGTGCAGATGATAAACAGTAAATTTAGAGTAATTGTAGCTTTTATATGTCCAAAAGTTCACTACCAGGAACTGTTTTTACTTTATCATTCATAAAAAATTAAAAATTATCCAGTTGATAGGTTTTTTTTTGAAGAATACTTCATTTAAAATGGGTACAAAATGGATGTCCTATTCATGTCCATATACATTTTTTTCTAATTGTTGTAACATGTATATTTCATTCAAATTGTAATGACCCAACTGCTATGTTCCTTCATGCATTATGGTCCCTACTGCATTGAATAAATAATAAACATTTATATTAGTGAAGAATGATCGTTTTCAGTAGTGGACTCAGACCTTAGGACCCTACTGTATTTGTATGTACAGTTGGATTGTTGCCTACCCCACCTACACATTGCATCTGCATTTTCGGTGCTGTTACCTTTCTCGCATTCGTAGAAGTGACAGCAGTTGCCTGGTGCCCTGGTGGCCTCACTGATGACTACGGGCTTGTGACCGCTGGGACATTCTGGTTGGGGTGGGCACTGGGCACAGGTGCACTGGGGTGGTAATGTGGGACAGCAGCCTGCAGGGGGCCTGTAGCTGCGGGTCAGCACTGAGTCAGGAGGGCAATCGGGCAAGGCTAGAGTTGGGCATGTGATCCCAGAACACTTCAGCTCCACTGAAACACACATATACAGGAGAGAGAATTAAAGGTTGACTAACAGTTGCCATTATAAACACCTTTCGACTCTAAGTGGAGTCGAAACGTTAGCAACGTTAGCTTTATTTATTTGAACTTTTAAATTGAACAAAGTCATTATACACTCAGAGTACTCACTCTGCTGTTAGTCCTATACATTTAAATTTCATCAAAACCTCTAGTCATTAAAAGCTATTTCCAGAGAGAGAGGCAGAGATCACCAGAGAGTTTTAACTGGTGACCGGAGTGTCTGTGTCATCAGATATAACTCTGCCTCTCACTGACAGCTTTACAAGTTCCTCACCACCTGAGCATGAGAATGCAAACTTGAGATCCCTACACTTCCTGTTCTTCCATGAAGTCGTTCACCGATTTCAGAAAACAAACGCACAGGCTTGTTTAGATACTCACTACAGTGCCAACCCATTTGTTCAAAACATACTTTCTTGCTCTCGTACTGAATATTTCATTTACTCACTCAGCACATTCATGCCGTTTATTATTAGCTCGACAGCCTCCTGGAACAGTCCCTCTTTTTACCTTGAAGTCTATTTTAATCCTATCATTTTTTTTATAGTTCAGATTCGCCTGTCCACAAAGCCACTGCAGCCATGGCGATACCCTTGTGAAGAGCCAGTGGGGTACCCTGGAGTGTACTTTGGACGGCGCTCAGGAAAAGAAAATTGATTGATTATTTCTCCCTGCGCTGCTATTGAGACCGCTTTTCAGTGTTATTGTGGTAGAACAGAAGCTACCTCATAGAGCTTGCGTTAAACAGCTCTTAAACTGGGTTTATTTTGGGTTGATTTTCACAGTGGTGCTTACTAATGTGCAGTACAACTGGAATGGAGGATATTGGTACACGCAGACAGAGGAGGAGAGACAGACAGTCTATCCTTTGGGTATGTCAGTGACTGAGGTCTTTTCAGGAAAGTTCACGCCTAAGCAGTTTTTGGGACGCACCACGAGGTAGCACTAAATTTGAAGGCCGCTTCAGAGAGACTTGCTCTGAATTTGAGTCTTTTAGATTTTTGGATTTGAGTTAGTACCTCCAGTTCCCTGTCATTCAATGTCTCAGGGCAGGAAAAAGCTACGCAGTTCCTCCATGTTGTTTTGAACCACCATTCATTCAGCACAGCCAGGTGCCCTGAAGTGCTTGGTTAGGGGGGGGGGGGAATCATTCAGCATAACTATGTGACGAGGCAGATACCCCGCTGAGTCAGAACATCACTGTAGTGAGATTTCGTCCCCCTGGGAATGCTACAGTTGCATTTCCCAGGACTCCCAGATGAGTTAAGCTGACGTGCTACTTGCTCACACATACATGAGACAGGACTAATGCTAGCGTGAGAATGCTTAAATCTATACTGCCACCGTATGTGGGTCATCTCATTGTGCCAATCGTTAAACGTGCAAGGACATTTGTACGTACTTTGGCAATATTTGGTGATAGTCACTGAAAAATCACACTTATGTAAACAAAATGTTAACATAGCTAACAATGAATGAAAACTAGCATGGCAGCAACACTAGTTATCTACTGCTAGCCTCATAAGCATTGTTTATTTGAACTACCCTTTTAGATGAGACAAGAAACTTGACATTTCTGAGTTAAAGCAGAGGACTGCTGAATGGTGTGAATGTGGTGAAATTGATAATGACGTTTGTGCTTAATGACTGCTATGGAACAGAGGAAGAGAAATACCACAAGACCCATAAATAGGTAAGTGCCTCATGAGTGTGAGGGAAAACAAAATGTTTACAGGCTGAGCCAGTGCCATTCTGCACAATCTTTACGTCTGAATTGTCAATCAGGAAAAATAAATTCACAGCCAGACAGAGTTCCTTAATGTAACTTGTGCTGTGGTGTCTTCCATCGGCTTTGCTGATGTTGTTCCCAGGCTCTGAACCTGTCACCCCATTACCAAACTTGCAACTCGACTCGCACTGAGGATGTTACCTCTGTGATGACATTTGCGGAACTGTAAGTAGATCCCCTCCGTACACCCCACACCCCCCACCCCATCACCAGATTAGAAATAAAAAAGCAAACTAGCAAAGTCATGACAGACTCAATGACTCAAAGTCATGTCTGCTCAGAACACAACTACTAACCCTGTTGATTTTAGGCCTGCGTATAGGATTATAGGATTTCCTGTCAGCAACACTGTTTTATCATATACATACAAAGGGAGGATAACTACAAGGACCAATTTTGGCACTTACCAAAACTCATTCATGAAAGAAAAGCAGCTTTGTAAATGTATTATACCTTTTACCAGAGGGTACAATCGCTGCTTCATATTTAAGTTATGAATAATCAAAAACTGTACACTGGTTGATGAAAGAATAAAATCAACCCTTTAGGAGCGATATTCCAAATTGTGTGTTCTCTGGGTCTGCGTGATATCGTTTTGAGTGGCTAAAACAGAAAAAGTTGTTGGAAAATTGTGGCGAATGGGGAATAAAAGTCAGGCAGGCCAGTATGTGTGTGTTTTGTCCACATGGGAAGGGTAATATTTGGGTAAGAAATCTGACGGTTGAGATTGAGGCAGCAGCAGCCGTTAAATAAATAGTGCAAGAGTGTGAGGTATCGGTACAGCACTGTTTTCTTTAGCTGACTGTGAAACAGCACTAGCCAGGCACAAAGCTCACATTGATCAACTTTCTCAATGCATACTAACATCGAGAGAAGGAAAAACGCCTCTCGCATTAAGGTGGGCTGCGAGCCCCTGTTTAACAGCTTTTGGCGCAAGTCCTACACTGTCAAATAAACAGTCAGACGCCGGATTTTGGGATATTTCTCCAACTTTCAGGTAACATTCATTCATGTTGGTCTGTCCCAAAATGTGAAGTGTTGAGAAACTGCTTCCTTGGGAGAACGTCATGAGGATGTTACGCAATATTTTTTATTATAAATCATTGCTTAATTTGGGTACTATGAAGAGTAAATGTCAACTGGTGTAGAAGCTTGTGGCCAAAGGCTATTCTCATTTAAATATGATGGATGTGATGGTGGTCCGAAGCAGTTCTATTAATATGACTGTTAGCTCAGTGGTTAAAGGCACAATAGCAAAAAAAATGTGCAACGTTTGTGTGTGTTTGGATGGGGGGGTTGTATAAATTCAATAGCAGATGTATTTTAGCACTACTGTCTGTGTTCAATGGGGGGGTCTGGGATAATTAGCTAGTCAGTGACTATGGAAGCAATCCTACCACCACAATGGTGGCTATTCTCTAGTGTTTAGCCAACAAAGACACAAAGGCCTCTTTTGACATCCTTGATAAATTCAGTCTACCAAAATGGCCTGAAATTTGCTTGCTACTGGTAGAATGGCAAGGTACTATGAAATGCATAGCAACCGGTGGGTCCAGGCAACACACACACACAAGGAGAGAAGGAAAGCCACAAGGAGTGAGATAGGTGGGACATGGAAATTGGTTCATTACAGAAAAATGGCCCATTGTAGACAATGCGCATACATCTGGCACGTCCAACGCTCATTCATGAAAGAAAAGCAGCTTTGTAAATGTTTTTCCTTTTAGCAGAAGACACAAGGGCGGCAGTTTTCCTCCACGCTCTCTTTTCCCGCGCGTCTCTTGCAGGCAGAGGAGGCTGTGTTGACAAGCCGGGGTTTACTCATGGAAAAAAAAAAGTGCACAATGAGAGCACTGTTCGAAGACTGACTTTGGACACTAGTCATCGAGGAACAAAGCTGCTTCAGTGCAGCTGCTCCTGCGTGGGCTTCATCCTCAGGTTTTATATAGTTTTGTACATGCAAAAAACAGATTCACCGACATCAGATACTTGCGTCTGTTTCTGTAAAAGTGCTTCAAGTTTGCATATCAGGGAAGTGAGCTACTGAAATAGCTTAGCGTCTGTCTCGTGTGCCTATTTGAGAGAAGTTCTAGAGAGATGAATAAGCATCATGAAATGATATGGTCCGCACCAGAGTTTTTGATGTTAGTAGAGTCCATAATGAGTAGAAACATAGGTGTGTTTCTAAAAGAGGTGAAGTAGCCCTGAGTATCCACTTGCTCACTTGGCCAATATTTGATGGTAAAAATATGGCAGTATGCAGGACTGGAACAGGAGTATTTGAGCTTAATTTGGCTTTTGTGTATGCTCTGTTTGGGTGCACAGTGAAGCACACCCTTCCCCACTTTGTCAGATACTTAGTGTGACCGAGGGAACCCGAGTCTTTATGATGCTGAACACATGAAACAAAAGTGCCTTCCAGACAAAAGAAAAGTCCTTTGTGCTATTGTCAGAGACTCAGATGACGCCACATAAGTTCAGCACATGAAATTCCAAACTAAGAATTAGAAATTTGTTAAAAATTAGTAACCGGTAACGGCAGATCAAAAATCTTTAGTTTAACCCATGTAACCACAACTAACTAGCCAAGACAAAATAGAGAGAACAGTGGCAAGTGTGGTAAGTATCTTTCTTAAATATGACTTAATTCTGACTTTTACCTTTTGGCCCAAGTTTTAGAATGGATGCTCATTTACAGCATAGCTGTATTTATATTTAGTTTGACCTTTTAAGGTGAAAGTTTGAAGGTTCTATACTGTGTTTGTGTAAGATGGTCAAACAGATTGTTTTGCAGTGTTGCAGTGCGTTGGCTATAATAAGGTATTGAGTGCATTCACTGGGCAACAAACAACTCTGAAATATTAAAATACACTGAGCATGACTTGGGTTGCATAAGACAGTACAGAACGTAACTGGTCATGGTTCTGATAATGATTATTGTAGAAAATCTCCTTTCGCTCTTTCTCCCTCCCACTCTCTAACTTTGTCATTAGATCTATAAAAGAGCTCATGATGAGAAAATAAGAAATGCCTTCAGCTATTTCATGCTCTATGGTATGAGAACAAGAGAGAAAGAGAAAGACAGTGGAAGGAGGGGAACAGTCAGTACCCCATACAAACAGACCCACAGACACACTGTGACCTGTGCTTCAGCAGACAACACATTAACCCAGAGGCGAAGGCCACATTGTACTTTTGCCAGCCAGCAGTGGTCTGGAGAGCACAACAGCCACAGCACAAAGAGACGCCAACCATGCAGAACTAATGAAGAGTGCAAAGAGAGTGAGTGAGAGAGAATAAGGGAAAGGGAGATTTACAGGTGGGCCGAGACTATAGTAGTTCTGTTGGCAGTTCCACTTCACAGCGTGGCATCACCATGGCATGGCTCGAGTCTCTATTACACTGGAAGGGAGTTTAACTGGCCAAGTCTGTGGACTGGACCAGAGCAACACTGGAAATAATGTTAATGGAGATGAATGATACTCGTGTATAATATCATATGTATCATACTACGATCTGCTTCTTTTATTTATAACCTGCTATGTCAACCTTGTGTCAAAGTGACCAGGTTAAAACTTTGTTTTGAAAGAAAAAGAAAAAAACACTACAAAATCCAACTAAACACCAAGGCAGACCACAGTAAATGTATTTACAAAACTCTGCCTTAGTTTCCCCATAGTTACAGTGCAGTTATTGTGGTCTGCCTTGGAATTCTGCATTGACATCAATATTAGACTAAAACTAAATGTTTTAATGAATGCTAGCTTACTGCGGTTGTGTGTATATATCTTAAGAACATACACATGAATGTGGCTTAAAAATTCTTTGTTAAGTTGAAATCTGTTAAGTTAGCTTATGTTAGCTAGCTGTCTAGTGTTAGCAGTGAAGATTATGAACATCTATGAATATGGCTTAAAATACTATCAGAAACCTTGTCAAGTAAGCTCATGTAAGTTATGTGGCCAACATTAGGAGTCAATATTGCAATGTAGTGACTAAAAGTCCCAAGAAATATAGTATAAAATACTTAAAAGGTATAAATGATACCAAACATGAGCATTATATTAACCCCTTAAACTCCCAAGACTTGGACTTGCTGGGTCCAAACTTGCATTCCTCACTCTGGTGACTACATAGCTTTTCTATTAGTTTCACTGCAATGACTGAATTATTCATAGTAGTGACTAAATAATATGCTTTAAGAATAACTGAATAATAAACTGTGTTTTAAGAGGTTGAATATGCAGCCAAGTGTGAATGGAAAAACAGGATATAAATATTATGAAACTCTGCTCCATAATCAGCTGAATTTGCTAATTAGACCAATCTGAGAACCGTCCAGGCATGGGCAAATGTTACAATAAGCTTGCTTGATTGACATGGCTCAAGTGTGGGGAATCAGCCTTGTTCATCTCTACATGAACGTACAAATGTAGATTGATAAATAAATTGAGGAATTAATGTAGCAATTTTCTCATAGAGCAGGTATCCAGTAAAAAGGTGTCATTTTGAGTGAATAAATATGAATAGGATGTTTGTGTTATTTATTTATTTTTTAAGTATAACATTATTATTATTTTACAGAAAACACAGACTGAGATTTCAAGTATGATTTACTTTTAGGTACCTTTAAGCTGTGACAGCAATTTCTCATCTATTTCACATCTATTTACTTTCAAAATACGCAGTCGTATAAAACTAAAACAATTAAACACAAATACAATATAGTAATCAACCAATACAGTACATATTAAATAAATGCATTGCTCCTTATTTACTTACTCATTTGGCTGGAAACTCTCAGTTTCAGTTTTAGGCAGACAATCTATAATACTGTATAACACAAGACCATTGCATGGACATTTGATAAGTTTTGAACCTGAATAACCCTACTGTTATGGCTACTGTAAATGACAAAACACAAAGAAACCAAACAAAATTCTCCAACCTGTTCTACCCACCAAGCTAAATTCTTTAATAATATTTAGCTTGATTTGTGTAGAAACTCAGCCATGCAATAATAACCAAAAAGGCTTTCCCTTACAATGATATCCTAAAGCTGTACTGGTGAGGAACAAAAAGTACATCTGGTGTGAAGGCACTGGTTAGAACATTTTGCCAACTGTGAGTCAGACCACCAGTGGTGACAAATCTGCCTCCTGGGGATCTTCATTCCTAGAAAGTGTACTTTCAATTGATTAGACATGCTCCAAATAATCAGTTGGTTTTTTTCGAGAGCCTTTACCATCTGCATGTGTTTATTGGGTTTTCGAGTATTGGGCAGAAGCTGATAGCAGCTGATAGCAAGGTGTATCTCTAGGAGAAGCATTAGCCATTGCTTCAGATTGCATAATAAGGCACATTTACACTGAAGGAACCAGGGTCCATTTAGGTTCTTGGACCATAGCTGGAGGAGCTTTTTAGTTCCTGTACCTTTCTGTGGACTAGAAACTACTAGAGTGGAACTTGCCGTACTGAACATCACTGATTGGTCAAATACAAGCTTCACAGAATGACTAAGCAACCATTGTCTATCTCCAAACTCACAGATAAACTTTTATAAGGTTCTATCTACTATCCAATCATCATCCAGATTGAATACATAACATAGGCGGCCGTAGCCAATCATGCACTGACAGAAGAGAGCAGACTCAAAGCCTCAGTATGGCGAGCCGGAGAAGAAAGAAACTTTTAGCTGTAGATGTTTTACATATGCTTGATGAGAGTAATAAAAAGTAAGTGTACAAAAACAGGATTGGTCTTGGTCTACCGTAATTGCTGAAATAATGTGGAAACATTCTAGCACATTAGAAAGTCTTTAGCGCAGCATAAAGCTAATATTGTAACATAAGCATTAAATATTAGCAACATTAGTTAGCTACATGCAATACTGTATGCTTTATAATGCTTAATAAACTGAATCTTTCAGTGTAATCAGGACTGAAGGTCAGCTAGTAAACTTTATGACAGTTTGTAAGACGTGTGTGTGTGTGTGTGTGTGTGTGTGTGTGTGGTTGCACAGAAACATTTATTGTATGTTGTATTTTACTATGACTATATTGTTAAATGTTTTAAAATAAAAATGTAATGTAAAAAATCTTGTTTAGGAACAACTTAAGATTTTCAGAAGTGAAATATCTTAAATTTTAGATCTTAAAGAATACATTCAGAAAAATAAAACTTCTTGAAAAGCATAGGAATAATCATCTGATAAAGTGCCTGAGGTTAAATCAAATCTGCAGAGACTTAAGCTTCATCTTAGGAGCCTACTGTCTGCCAGCACCTCCCAGAATTCAATGACGTTAAACATAATAATTTAATATATGAAAACAGGTGCTTAGATTTGGTGCACAGTATTAGCCTTGTTTTGGTTGGATTCAACTCCCTCCAATCGGAATCCAAAGGAAAATCCTCATTTTAATAACTTAATTTGATTAGGATCAAGCATCCAGGCTAAATAAACAATTATTTACAATGATCCCTTGTGATCGAGCCAACTGGTACAGCCCACTATGCAAGTTTGTTTCCATTTGGAGGGTCGTATTGGAAGACAGAGGCATGTTTGTCAGCCAATCATGGCCACGGTTCATTAACATGAATGATTAGACGCGTTACACCCACTAAAATGGTCTATGCATGAACGAGGGGCCTGGAAAAAGGATGCCAATTTTTAAAGAAATATCAATGAATTATCATGAAAGAGTACAAACGTAAATTTTTGTTCCAGGAGGCTGAATTAAAGCCAAAGTCAGCTACCTCAAACACCAGCCAAATTTTATCGTATCTCAGGACTGGTAAGGTTTTAGGCTTGTCTGTTGTTCATTACTTATGAAAGATTGTGAGCACATGCAACTTTAACTTCAGCATCACTCTTAGTAATTGGAAGATAAACACGTTTCCACCCATCACTGGCTTCTTTACTTATTTGGAACCAAGTAGTGTCCACATGCTTACAAGAAAACCCTCTTTAATGCCTGCAAGCATACCATACACAATGAGAGACAAGTCTTTGTAACATAAATCAGTCTGAGATCCCAGTCAGACCAATATTTGTGCCTGAGTGTGTATCGTCAGAAACGACTAAAACCAGGGCAGTTGAAAAAACACTCACACTCAATGTGCTAGCAACAAGATCGGCTTTGAGTTAAGGAGGCCAGGATTAATCTTAAGGGAACAAGTTCTCTAAATACTTGTGTTTCTAAAGAACATTTAACACCACTATTAAATGTGAACACCTTATACTGTCTGTTGATTCCTGTGAACGTGTTCATCACACAACCAAAACATTTCTAGGGTAGTGATAGTAACTTCACAGACAGGTTTGTCAATTTCACAAACAAGTTCATCCTGAATAGACGTGTTCATCTTTAATACACAACCACACACATACCCTAATAGCCAGCTCTATGTTCAGTTTAATGTTAGGTTTTCCGAGAGGGGCGTATGCAATCTAAAAACCAGGAAGCTGCTGAAAAATGTTGTTTACTGACTTTAATGGTGGATTTCCCAGATCCCAATTTTAATAAAGTGTGAATTATTTTGTACAGAAGTGTACACTCAGTCGCCACTTTATTAGGTACACCAACCTTGTACCTACACTTATTGCCATTTTTTCAGATACATGTACCATTTACAGTGGGTGCACATTTTAGCATACAATTACTGACCAACCCATCTGTTGCTAAGCACAATTAGTCAGCCCCCTTCTGCCCCATCCATCAATGGAAAGGGACCACCATAGGACCACCACTGACCAATGTCAGTGGGTGGTGGACCATTCTCAGCACAGCAGTAACACTGTCATGGTAATTTGAGTAGTGCTGATACAAGTGCATCAGGCACAGCAGCATTACTGGGGGTTTTGAAGCACTGTGAATTATTACTTGCCGCTTTATCCGACATACCTACCTTTTTCGTCAATGTTGTAGCCCATCCGCCTCAAGGTTCGACACATTGTGCATTCTGAGATGCTTTTCTGCTCACCACAATTGTACAGAGT
>JAOUQW010000002.1:5318916-5356975 GCA_028565825.1 Olivaichthys viedmensis | reverse complement strand
GTGTTCCTGATGAAGCTCTGCACACTCTCACCATCTTCTCAACCAGCTTCATGAGGGAGCTTCACCCAGGAGCTTTTTCTTAAACTTCCCAAATAGACCGAGTCACTTGTTGTTCTGCTTCTCCTCACGCTCTAAATCATTAACTACTCGTTTGGGAAAACTACTAATTACATTTTTTTATTTTGATTCAGAATTAAATGTGTACATGGCCATTAATTTCACAATTTACATTTGTCTTAGAAACAAATTTCAACCATAAGCCCTTTATCAAAATGTCTTTAAGACAATGAAAAATATAAATTCAATCTAGTGTCCAAACTTTTGACTGCTAGTGTATATATTTTTTTCCACTATGCTAGTGGTTCCAACATGGTCTCATGATATTAAATTTATAAGATTTGCACAAGCCCAATATATATAAAAAGTTAAGTACAGTAAAAGTTGATGTCACTGGACTTCATACTTTATTTGTATAAAATCCAATGAAATCAATTCGATTTCATTTTTTCCTAAGGTTGCGTTGTTTGTTCACACTCTATTAAAGCTAGAATGACCACATTTGTTGGTTGCTTATAAGATCCTATTTAGGTTCCAGTTGTTCCAACCACTGACCCCCGCCCCTCCGCCCATAAAATCTATAATGTTTCTATTCGAGATCAGGTTAAAATGAGATTTTCCATTTTCCTGTGCTTAAAGACAGAGCACCAAAATGCACTGCATGCATATTACTAAAATTACTTTTAACTGTCAATATGTCATGTTTGAAAAGCAGAAGCCAAGATTCCAGACATAACTCACTTTGGACTAAAATATGTCTTTGGAATATCACTAGGCTCTAAAGATTCTTATAGAGCTTTACTTTTTTTCCACAGAGACAGAAGCACATTAATACATATTTGGGTTTTATTTTATTTAAATACTATTGACTACTTCATAGCTCTCACTGAAATCCTAAAACTAATTAAATAAAAACAGCTATTGGCAGCTATTTTTATACAGTGTCCAGTTCTTTTGTCAAAGACAATCTTAAGTATTATAGGATAATTCAAGATGGTCTCACACTTGCAAATTTGTGACTATTTGCAAGACTTAATTTATACGAAAAGTTACAAAGGTTAGGGTTCAGGGCTGTGTTGGCATTTGTACCTTCTTACAGTTTTCTTCATATGAAATCAAACTAAATCCAACCACATCACTCTCCCTTGTTGAAACTCCTACAAATATTTTCCATAAGATCAAGTTTGGTTCATCAGAGTAGATAAATTATAGCAGGGATAAATAATGGCTATGCATTAGATTCCTTCAAGGGTAAAGTGGTTTAAGGTGTCCGATTTGTGGCATGTCTATTACTCCAACATAACGTATTATTTTACGCTTGCGTTCCTCTCACTGTTCTATTCAGTGAAGTGTGAAATGGAAAAAAGTTTGAAAGATGGAAGAGGTTAATGAGCTCCAAGAGAAAGAGAAAATATGTTTTAGATGTCTAACATTGTAATGCCTCATTAAAGAGAACACCTTGTCCCCACAAGCGCGTAGCCGCTCTGACTAAATAACATCTTTATTTACATTAATAACTACACAAACTGGGTTTAACCATACACTGAACACAGGCCACAACAGGCGAGATAAACACACAAATAACAGGAGACAATACAGGACGGAAACAAGCGGGTATTTAAACACTTAATAATTACTAACAAACGACATGCAGGTGGGGACAATCCCATCACGAGACAAAGACAAGAAAAACAAAAACACAAGCGCGGCGGCGGCCGTCGCCATGGCGACCGCCCCGCTATGTCTCGCGCTCAGCTATGCGCGTGACACTGAGTCTATAATGGGAGGAATGAATGTATGCTGATAGAGCAAAATATCTAGGACAATTATGGCAATTTGGTTGATGATCAGTCGGCTCACAAATGGGTGCAAACTGCAACTGAAATGCTAGTTTTTAATTTATGTATGAAATATTTATACACTGATAATGATTTTTTTTTTTTTAAATTAAAAAGCCGTGACACACAGATATAAAATAATTATTTTAATTACCCCTACAGTTAATGTTAAAATATGATCATGCCTTGATATATTCTCCAACTCCAACTAATGGAGAACTGGAGTTGTGATTTCATCATCTTTCTCTTCAGCGCCTACTGACATTTCTCTTTCAAAGCGTGAATCATCCACATACGCATTAAACAGATATTTAGGTAGGATTTGTGTATAAGATATTGCAGTCTCTTGTGAACACAACCATTTAATTAAACCAAAGGAGGCAAGCGCTGTCACATCATGCCAATGCTCAAGGTTATGCTTTTATCTGACGTTTGAAAGCAGAGCGAAGGCCTGAATTGTTTGACAAGGCAAAATGAGTTTTAAAAGAGCTGTAGTGTATGAGACATGGTAGGTCAACTGAGGGGGGAATCAGCAAGTAAGTAATGGGGGAAGGCAGTGTTCAATGCAGAAAACGCCCATAAGTGAAGACAGACAAGTCAATATGGAAAAGTGAATTAATAATAATGCTGTCAATAAAATTTGCAGGAGAACAGAAAAGTTCATGATGTCTTGGTTATCACGGCTGAATTACTATTATCAATATTGAAAATTTGCTGGCAATTCATGTCTACAGTCTACATGCCTTCATCTACAACAATAAAGGAATGGTTTTAGCCCATACTAAACTTAAATTTAATATTAGAAACTTTTACATCCTGTCACCTTTTCATCACAATTATCCATGGAGGATTATTGTCCTGTTCAGCGACAAATTTCTATCCTAATCAATGATGGTACCATGGAAGGACAGACATATTATAACTTTAAATATTAGACATTAAAAGCTTTTAAAAGTAAAAATAGTAATCCTAGGTAAATAATGGCTATCCTAAAAACATCCAAACAACCATCTGCTTTCTCCAAAAGCATCATGTCTACAGAAATTTAACCCCTTAAACGTCCAGCTTATTATTCACTTATTCAAAATAAAGCATATCATTCAGTAACTACTATGAATTATTCAGTAACTACAGAGAAACTAATAGGAAAGGTATGTAGTTATGAGAGTGAGAAATGTCAGTCCAGACACGGCAACAAGTAGTTTAAGGAGTTAACAAACTTTTGTGCTGACAGTAAAGCAATAAGAAATAAGTAAAGTATTTTGTTTGCAATAGAACAGCACAAATGATGAATGATATAATAAGTAAACATTTTGTAATTTAACAACCACTGATTCAGTAGGGCTCTCATAACATAATTTAGAGTCTTCAGCAGACAGACCGATTGTCACACTGAAAGATTAATGAACTGTAGTTGTTTAATGTCTATGAGACATGGGTGGGGCAAAAGACAGAAAAACAAAAATACTGCAGAATCCAAATGATTCATTATGCTTCATCTAGTTGCTAATCTGCTCTGTATAAGTCATTATCTCCTCTCTCTAGCACTCTGGCACAACCTGAGTAGAAGCCTTGTGCCCTTTGCTGGTCTTGTTATAGTCGGGGGATCTTATAGATTCAGCTGATCCATACTATTTGTCCAGTGTGTGACAGGGACCTTCCCTCCTGTACGCAATTTCACCTCATTAACATTTTAGGTGATGCATCTGTCATGGCCCTAATCAAAAATTCCGGAGTAAGGCTTATGGCCATATTAACATTTTAGAGTCAATAAATTGCAGTGCCCCAAATGACTGCTAGTGTGTGTGTGTGTGTGTGTGTGTGTGTGTGTGTGTATGTGTGTGTATGTGTGTGTGTGTGTGTGTTTCTCAGCTCGTTCAGAACAATGGCATCAGAAAGAGACAGGGTGTACAGCCTGCTCTCTTGTGTAGGTGAATGTGTTATTTATCTGAGCGAAAAGCCAGCTTTGGTGTTGATGTTAGAAAAGGCTATTCACTATTATATTTAACAGGAAAATACACACTAATATTTCCACACTAAATGATCTTGGATTTTAGTCCAATTAAAGGAAAATGACATTTTTCTCAGAAAACATTTTCTGCATGGTTCACAATTCATTCATTTTTGTTCCATGAAATCCGAGTTTCTAAAGTCAAATACAGTACAGAAATGACCTTCCAAGGGCATAAAACATGACAGCAAAAATGGTTTTAGAAACTCCAGCATACCACTAATGCCGACATTTTCAATTCTCCAGACTTGTGCTGTTTCCACAATTTGGATGTCACTAGATCCTCGTGGTCAACACCTAAAATCATGCAGGAATATAGGCGGCTCGAGCTAATACGGCCAGAATACTAGCTATCAATTGAATAGGTAAACAAGGATTTTGTGCAGATGTTAACACGCTCCTTTATAGTTCACGCAATGAGCCAAACAGCAGGACGTCAATGAATTGTTTTTATTGTTGCTTTTGTGCAAGACCATTTCCAGCCTGAAATTAAATGAAGTTCTATGTCCTGTGGAAGCTTTTTGGGAGGTTCTTGTCGCGCTGTATTTGACTTTAAAAGCCACGCATCACGAAAAAGAGACATGTTTTTTTTCTTCTTCTGGAAAACACTGTGGCGTGCAGAAGGTTTTTCTAAGACGGTATCGGTTTTCTCCTTTAAGATGAATGCCAGCTCATCCTCCGTCAAGCAGGAGCACGAAGCCCCTAAACTCACTGTGGGATGCAGCCTGGCCTTTGGGCATGGCGCGGAGAGAGGAGCGCTGTCCGTTACTTCTCTGTTAAAAGCACAACGCGTCCGGCGAAGAGGGGGCGAGGCGCCGCGAGGAGGAGGAGGAGGAGGAGGAGGAGGATTTTCACACAAACAACAGAACAATGAGACACGTTAGCGCCGGTGGTGCCGCAGAAGCACGTGAGCGCTTTCGGTCTGCTGGCCGATCTGTGGCGCCGGTGGCGGTTAACGAGCAGCACGCGCGCTGAGCAGACGGTGACTCAGAAGCGCGTCATAACGCCGGCGATGTGCCACGGCGCGAGCGCGCGCGCCGGCATACTGGAGAGCGGCACGAGCGCGCGCGCACCTGCCCGCCAGTTACTCACAAGCTCAACGGACCGCCGGGTTCCTTCCGATTTCCACGCGCGATTAAGTACGGCAGTATGCGGTCATTTTGTACTATCCTATTAGCTATTAATGTTCTATTTACAAAGGAACTCGGGCCAAGTCCAAAATCGCGTAATGCCGTAGTTAATAGCAGGCCTGTCAATATAGTAGCCTGTGCCACAGAAATACATGGTGGCGTACTGTTTGTAATAACCGCGTTGTTATTTCGTTAGGCCTATTTATTCGGCCTAGCTTTGTTGTTTTTAAATAAATAAATAAATAATTAATTAAAAAAAAAAAAAATAATAATAATCATTTTTACATTTTTTTTCTTTCTTTCTACTATTTAGTAGGCTACTGCGGTTGTGTGTGGTTTGGGCCTTTTTCTCCACGCCGACACCGTCCAGCCTGATTTCAGCAGAACACCATAGATTCCTGTGGATTTCGGCTGGACTTCGCCTCACGTGCAGCCACACATGAAATTAGAAACAGAGGAAACTATTCGCTGCCCAACAAAAGCGCGCGTTCTCAAGACCAACCAACACGCCGGTCCCTTTACTCTGTATGTGCGCACCACCGTTATTATACAAGGCCTGCAGAGGCTATGTCAGATAGGGCCCTGATCCTCAGAGACATGTGGACGATTGTGCGGGCATTTACGCCTGCGTTGTTTCTTCATTAGCCCAGAATAGCGTTGAGAGAGCCCTTCACCCACCGAGAAGTTCTCTCATTACTTTCACGATCTCCTGATTTCTTGGCACAAACAAGGGGTTTGCTTACATCAACATGCCCATATGAAGACAAACAGGATAAACACGAGGGGAAAAGAAAAAGAAAAAAAGGTTTTAAACCACTAGGGCCTACATAATAAATAACAGTTATTTCTGGGAACTCCATCTGCAAACCACAAAAAAAAGACTACAATCGCTTTACTTTATTCTTTGTTGTATGCATATGTCGATATAAACCACGTAAATATATATTTATTTTTTTTAAACTGTCAAATATGCATTGTAATTAAACACAGTTTTGTGGAATTACACATTATAAACCTGTCCGAAAATTCTATCCTAATTTGATCAACAAGAATGCTTCGGGCTAAACGGTCTGCCAAAAGTATGCGTAGCGTATAGAGCACCCACCTGTCTCCCTTCCCAGTTTTACACAGGGATAACAGAAACATTAGTAGCTCACCAGTGGTCGCTGTACGCAACATCCATGGCGCAGCAGTAGTGTAAGGTAACGCGGCGGCTCGTTAACAGAAGCCATTAGCGTCGCCGCGCGCTGTAATTCGTGTAACGTCACCGCCCTCTGCTGGCGGATTAACGCCATTAACAATCCATAAATATCTGCCCACATCCGCAAAGACTGGACGCTTCACAGTTACACAGTATATTAAGTGGATTCCTACAGCCCGACTGAGCGTCTTATACTGCGTTTACAGCATTTAGATTAAAATATAGATGAAAGATGTAAGAGCTATTGAAAGATATGTCTCCATCAAGCACGTGCACGATGACAGAAGGGCTTCGCTCATGAAATAAATATTGGCCTTAGAATAACTTGCATGTCGCCTCATAGGCTTATTTCAACAGCCTAAAACGGCCAAATGCTTTTGGTTGCCTATTTAGCTATTAGCGTGGATGGATCAAAGTTCTCAACGTTTGTTGTACACCACGTTCATAATATGTCTCCTATGTTTAAGGCCGCAACTGAGTCTTATAATAAAATAATGAAATAATTAAAGTCCCAATTCTGAAATAGATCAGATTTCCCCCAGCCTAGCAAGACATTCTCCTTCAATCATCAAAGTCAAAACATGCTAATGGGATCAATAAAGCAGGAATGCTTCTGAAATATGATTTTTTTTTTTAATTATTATTATTATTATTATTATTGTAATAGGGCTTTGGGTGAAGAAGTAACAACAGGGAGAGATAGGCTGCCAAGGTTTTGTTCTGAGCCACTGCCCCTCTAAATGCGTGCTTTTGTGTGTGTGTGTGTGTGTGTGTGTGTGTGTGTGAGTGTGAGAGAGTGAACAGGCCTGAGGCTACTACACACTCCTCCCAGCACCTGGCCCTTTACTGACCTGTATAACATGCAACCTGTATGTGTATAGCTTTAAGTGCAGGTCTCAAATAGGAATGAAAGATTGAACAGAGACCTATTAGGCGAACCCAACCACAAGTAATGCATATAACATGGTGCATAGTAAAATAACATACCACAGAAAACTAAAATCACGTAAGTCACAACACGTTTGTGGTCGTTTTAAAGCGCTGTGGGGCGTTTAGGGACTCTATTGTGTTTTTGGACCACCCGCCCCCACTAATTCTTGTAGGCAGTGTTGCCAGATTGGCCTTCTTGCAATCATTATGGGCCGGAAAAATGGCATTTGGATAGTTGGGTTGTGTAATGAGTTTGTTGATTATGTTCGATTTTATTTTTTTTTTCGTGGTTTTATTGTTTTCGACGTGGCTTAACATTACTTTGGGAAAGTTGCTGTGTGTGTTTTTTTTTACTGGTTTAAAGTAAAGTGAGAAGTGTTTTAAAAGGTCATTCGGATGGAAAACACTAATGACACGCAGTTCAATCTGGCAACCCTGTTTGCACGACCCCTGTGGTGTTGCAACCAACTTTTCCCTCAAACTTGTGCAGTCGCCCAGATGTGCCTTCTTTCTGCCTATAGGCTTTGGGAAGGCTGAACCCAGTTGGTTTCTTTCGTTATTTGTCTGATTGTTTTGGGTTTACAATGAGTCTTCAGTCTAATCTGAGCGGTTTGGGGCTCGCTGTGCTGGTTTTGGGAAGCGTGTCTCTGAGTCTCCAGTACAACGCGCACAGGCTCCGAAACAAGTGAGTACGATTTGGGTATCAACTAACCGATACTGGGATGCTACATTGATCGATTTATCCAATCGCTTATTAGTGTCCTGCCATTCGACTGAACTTGCAGATCTGAAAGCTTTTCGGCTTAGTGCACTGAGATTTTACACTCGTCTATGCGAGAAAACGTGTTTGTTCAATGCACAAGTTTAAATCCGTCGTGTTAACTGACAGCTACAGAATGATAAACCGCCTTGATCGGGCTGAAAACAAGGAAAGAGAAATGAATCGGTGTGCACTTCTAGTTCATTGCCATTGAAATTGCCTAATTTAAAAAAGAAAAGAAAAGAAAAAGAGAGATATATATTTCTCAAAACAATAAGATAACGCAGTAGAATGCTGCACTCTAGGTTGAACCGAACGCCTTTCCAGATGCGGTTGCATGTTATAACCACTTTTATCACTGGTTACAATCATGGCGTTATCACAATCCTACTTCGAGTAGACTACAGGATGTGGGCTGTTAATGTCAATTAAATTAATGAATTGCTTTGTTTTGGACGAATTCGCAGAAACTGGTGCGCGTTCATCGTGCAGAAGAACGTGAGCTGCGCAGTGCGCGCGGACACCCGCGCAGTGGTTGACGCTGAAGCTGCGCCCTGCGCGCCACACCAACCGGACTGCGAGCCATCAATGATGTAAGCACCGCCGGCAAGGGCGGGGCATGGGGCGGGGCTTCACCTGGTCCTTATGAGCAGCTACGAGTGACGTAAAAAAAACTATAGGGCTATAGGGAGTGGGCGGGGCTTATGCGCTTATGCGATGTCAACTAAAAAAAGGGAGGTGTACATCCGTTCCTGAGAGTGTTTAGTCCAGAATGATTCAGTGTAGCATTTGGTAATAGGGTGGCGTGACTGTGTGTGTGTGTGTGTGTGTGTGTGTTCATGGGGCTTGGGTGTAGTAGGGAGGGGTTATTAGACATTCTTTGCAGCTTAAGTGGCCCGCTGTGCTCAACTTGAAAAAGGCTCAAAGGCAGCGAAGCAGGGGTGTCAGACTCCAGTCTTGAGAGCCAGAGCACTAGAGTTTAGCATTCTACCTCATTTAACACACCTCAACTTATTAGCTAATTGCCAATGCCTTCATGGGAGAAATTTGGTGTGTTAACATATACCTTTGTGGGGATGGGGCCCTAAATGGTCACAGGACATTTTGTATTTACTGCAACTAAACACTGTTGTTACTGCAGGTAGAGCAAGAACCGCATCAATAAAATCATCTGTAAACATTTTATCTGCAAGGTTAATTTCCTAAAACAATTTTGTAGTGAGATTGTCTTAGGTAAGTTCACACTAATCTTCATACCATGAGCCTATAGGCCTAGTCTTCTTCACAATACGAAATAACCAATATAACAGTGTATTTATCTCTGAGAGAGCCTGGCACCTCAACAGTACTGCAGAACCAAAAAAAAGTTGCCTAGCCCGTTTCTGTTACACACTAATGAACTTGAACAAACTCAGTGTATTTAAACTCAAATAAGGCAGTCAGGACCTATTTTTACTGCACACGAGCGTAAGTCACCTACGCTTTATCAAGCTATATTGTATCTCTGTTGACTCGGGCTCAGTCCTACGCCTACTGGAGATTGTTTTACACACTTACACAGTTGTATTTCAAGTGTCACGTGCGCGGCTGTGACCTAGCGTGGCGGTTGCCATGACAATGGCCGCCGTGTGTGTGTGTGTGTGTGTGTGTAGCCTCGCCTTGTCTCGTCATCAATTGTTCCCAGCTGTTCCCTGTTTGTTGTCCGTGATCGGATAGTATAAGTATCCCCGTGTGTCTGTCTTCAGTGCGGTTTATTGTTTATGTCATGTCGCCCCGTGTTAGTGTGCTCTGTGTTGATTTAGATGTTTAAATAAATGTTGAATAAATGTTGTTAAGTGGTTTTGCGCTTGTGTCCTTCCCTCAAACCCGCTCTGGATGTGACAATGGCATTGTAAGAAAAACTATGACTGCTAACCGTTCATAACCTTTCAGATTTACAAAGTCCTATGGATTTGCAATCGTAAAATCAACCGTGATGATATTCCAGGCAATATTCTTCTGACGGAGATCAAAGTTTAATTTCCTCTCTCTCTCGATCTCCCTCTGTGTCTCTCTCTCTGTTTTCATAGTCCACTATAGTTGTATACAGTGTTCAAGGTGCAATAACGGGAATCCAGCGCCCGAATCAGACTCGTATTCAGTGCACCTTCAACACCACCACCAATTTCACCATCAGCAACACCACCGCCACAAACACCATCACCAGCAATGCCACCACTGCTGCTGTTGCGCTGTTCAACGTCACCATCCTTAAATCTTACAAAAAACAATAAATGTAATACATTTTTGAACTATTATAACCGTCTCCGTCTCGTGCACATGGGCAAACTCTGCGGACGAACACGCTAAACGACAAAGCCTGTGATTAGTCGGTGCAAAAGAGGCGTGGCAATAGTCATTGAAGTTATCATAAGATTTTTATTGCTCCACCTGCAGTTCTGGAGCACTCATACAGGACAGCCAAAAAACGAAGAATGTGAGGTTATAAGCTCGTAAAGCTGGTTTCAATTTCACGCCACACCTTACAAACTTCATTTCACTAAAAGTGCACCGAGGCCTTTAGCGAGCGAGCTACACTACATGCACCGTCATTTTGTGAGCAACTCAAAAACCAATGCTGGTAGCTCATGGTTTATTTAATTTTATTTTATAATTTTTTTTACAAAAAGGGCGCGTTTAAACATAATCAAAGATGTGTACTTAAATAACAAAACATAAAATCTTATTATTACATTTCCTGGGGTGCTGAAGCAGGGGGTAAGCCTCGGCCTAGCTCTGCCCATGGGATTCACATGTCGAAACCATATTTATTCATCGCATCAATAACTTTTATATACATTGTGCATATGAATTTAAGCTCAATGCGTCAACCTCACTATTTTCATGACACTGGATTTGTGTGTAAATGTAACGTTCATACAGCTGATGTGAAAATCTGTCCGGATTAGTGAAGTTCTCTCGCTTTTCTCCTGCTGTAACAGAGGACACACTGTTCATAAATCCTCCACAATTACACTTAATTCTCCCAAAACAGCATTTAAAGACATTATTTCACAAGCGATGTGATCAGGAGCCTGTTTCAGCCTGCTGTAGTGAATGGAGGGTGGAGAAACATGTGTGTGTGTGTGTGTGTGTGTGTGTTTAAGGAAAACTGGTGTAATGAAAATAAATTAAGAACAAATAAAGCTTAAATTTGCATGTGCAGAAATTTGTGTACACAGAATTTACATCAATAATTTTAAATATAAAGTTAGCTAAAGCTAGCTAGCTCCACTACAAGATACATGGCAAAATTAGCTTCCATTACAAGATGTTAGTGTCACGACTAGCTTGTAATTAAACACTTTTATCGATCGATTAGCGGAGTAGCGCTGATAAACACAATATTTAATTTTCTTTTTTTCTTTTTAATTCATCATGTTCTGTAGCTGCAGCTTGTCCGTGGGTTGAAGACGAAACAAGCGACTAAACTGAATGCTAACGAGACCAAACTGGTGGTTTCTTCTGATTAGCTTATATTTGTATTTAGCAGAAGAGGTGACATGAATGTTTGACAACGTCGACTATTCTCGTTACGCACTAATTGCTTTTTTCCTCAATATCATTCCACAGAACATGACAAGAACTTTCGTTGTTTGGATTCACAACACAGACACACCGGTCATAGGCTAATACACGCTACAGCTAAGAAGCTACGCGAGTGTAACATTACTCAGAAAAACAGGACCACACCTTTGTTTGCAATTTTATTTACAGTAGTGACATTTTACAACGCACCCTCCGTCCAAAGTTTAACGCTGGAATTCGGGTGTGTATTTACACTAAAGATTTTGGGTGAGACAGACTTCCATTAGTTGTTAGCAGCATTTTTTAGCTCCAGTGCAAAAAACTAGCTGAAGAAGCAAACTTCAGACATGTCCTGGCTGATTGACCACATTTGGGATTTTTCACCAAACTATTCCTTTAAACACCAGCACTAGCAGCTGGGAAAGCGCTCTGAAACTGACACCCACTTCACACACACACACACACACACACACACACACACACAGCAGTTTGCCCCCGCTTTGCTCTTTAAATCCTGCTTCAGGTTTTGCACACCCATAGGCATACGGTTACACACTAAACCTGCTCTCAATAGTGTCTGTGTGTGTGTGTGTGTGTGTGTGTGTGTCTGTTTGTGAGTGTGTGTGTGTGTGTGTGTGTTACTGAAATTAAGGTTAGGTGTAGGTTTAGCATTAATTAGCTACAGTTATCATTATGTCAATGGAGGTCCTCACAAGTATAGAAGTACAAACATGTGTGTTTGTGTGTGTGTCTAATGCTTTCCTCTTGTAAAGCATCTTATCTTTCTAGAGACTTCCTCCCTCAGTGGCGCCTCAATAACACACTCGTGTGTGTGTGTGTGTGTGTGTGTGTGTGTGTGTGTGTGAGGGCATGTTTTTATATCTTAGTGGGGACCAAATGTCCCCACAAGTATCTGACAGTTTTGTCCCCACGAGGAAAACTGTTTCTTTTTTTTAACAAAAACTGTAGCTTTTATTTAAATAAATAAATAAAAGAGCCAAAAGATTTCCTTTTGGTTACTGAGGTTAGGGTTAGGTTTAGGTGTAGGCATAGCATTAATTAGCTACAGTAATCATTACATCAATGGAAGGTTCTCAGAAGGATAGTAAGACAAACGTGTGTGTGTATGTGTGTGTGTGTGTGTGTGAGTGAATGGACAGGCAGTCATTAGTGTGGGCAGGAAGCATAGCATGGCCCACTGAATTAATGACCTCGCAGTGGGAGAGGGAAGCACCTGGATAGGCCTCGAGTCTCTGATTCAGGAGGATATATGAGAGAGAGAGAGAGAGAGAGAAACACAAAACAATATGTTCAGCCTCAGCACAGCTTGGCTCCAATAAACGCCCTCAAGTTGTTTTATAAAAGTTTAACCAGTGTGCATTTAATAATAAACAAATCCCAAAGCATTTCAGGCTTTAATACAATTTTAATGAAAAAATGTACCAATAGAAAAAAGTCAGAAATCGTTTTTGTAGAGCAAAGCTCTTATATACAGCATATTGCACTATATAACATTGTCTAAAACGTCTATACTGTATCAACATAAAAACATAAAAAGAAAACAAAAACAAGTTCCAGAGTGCACAGTACAGTCTCGAAGACACACAGTTCAATGTTTACAACAAATGCTACATTTTCGCTGGGTCTCATTTCTTGGTATACAGAGAATTGTGTGAGCCTCAAGACTTTTTTTTTTCTTTAAAAAAAAAAATCTGAATAAACTAACAGGCGTTTAAGGATCTTAAAAAAAAAAAAAAAAGAAGCTTACAGCCGATTAAAAAAAAAAAAGTACAGTGTAGTTCATTACAAATGCCAATTGATTAAAAAAAAAAAAATTCTGGGTTCTCTTAATAAACATGAAAAAAATAAAATAAACGTTTACATCAAGAGCGCCCTTAATCTCATTTGATTCGTCAAACTGTATAAAATGTATTCATGAAAGGTCAAATGATTAGCCTTAAACACATAAGCTGCATTTTTGTTTTAAAAAGTCCATGAGCATGTTTAATACCTCAAATATCTTGGAAATTGGAAACTATCATTGGACGAAACTACTCTTCAAGACACTGTTGGTTTCCATTACAGATAGGCCTCGTCAGGTTTCTCTTAAACCTTCAATTTCTTTGAGCAGTTGAAAATAGTGACTGGAACTCAGCTCCCAGTTTTCCCCTCTGTCCAAACCCCAAACTCAAACTAATACTGGGCACCATGGTATGCTTGCAATCCTATTAGGAGAATCGTGCTAGGAGACGCCACTTATAACACTGGAATATCAAAGAGCCCGTGAGATTAGACAGTTACGAAATCATTTCCAGTGCATGTAAATCGAGAAAATAATGGATAAAGTGAAGAGAGGGCTAACCCATTGACATGGCCCAGTGTCTTGAACAATCTTTCCTACCCTAATTTCACCATTGAGACATATTAACAGTTTAAAGGTCTACATCAGCCTGAAACATTTTACGAAACGTGGTAGGAGACAGTCAGCATTGTGGAAATTAGGTCAATGACACTCGTGACCACTAGCTTTCGTTCATAAACTCAGATAATACCAGGAACTTTTATGTCCAATAATATTTTGTACAATATTATTTCCAAATATATGTATAGGGGGATGTTTAAAGAGTTATTAAAAATGTTGGTCTCAAGTGACATTACTATTATATAGGGTAGGTGGAGTTGGCTAACTGTGGTCCCAAAGGATAACACAATCCTTCACTGCTGCTAGATTCCCCCAGTTCTCTTACTGACCTGTTTAATAGATTTAGTGACGTTAAATTTCTTCCCCATGCTTTGTGATTACCAACCATGGTCTACAGAGGAAACCCAGACTTGAGGACAACGCCGCCCTTTAAAAATCAAGATTGGACTAAAAATGAATCTCCCTTCATAATTTGTAACATAATCTCCCCAATCTGCACAATACAGTCTTTTAGGACTACGTTGGTTATAAATCATCCACGGGATTCTCTTGGTTCACTTTTCGTGACCTAAAACTAGTGGTAAAAGGAATTCAGGACATTTCTCACCATGAAACAAGATCCAAAGATGGCTAACCCTACACCTCCATAGAGGGAAAACGAATGAAACATATACACATCCAAGACCGAAGCAAAAGTGGCAAGAAACACACAGAAAAGAAATTGCACACATTAGTCTATACAGTAGCCATGAATCAATATACACAACAATAAATAAAAAGACACATATAAATTACATTAAAGAAATTGAATTAAAGAAACCAATCAGCGTCCCAAAAACCTTAAGGAGTGTTGTACGTATGTAGATGGAGACTAGGTAAAGTGAGAAAGGTAGCTACGAGTTGTGAGGGCTACAGTCACTGGCTCAGCGTTCACGATCTGCAGGAAACAAACGGTCAGCACTTCTTTAGACGTTCACCATGCTTGAAAAGTAGCCTGTGCCACACACACTCATAGCTGGCAACACTGTTCAGTGATGAGAACTCGAGATGTTTTGTACCATGCCTGTGTACCTGTGTAATCCTAAAACCACAGCTAATCCAGTGGAGTCATTCTTTTTGGTGAAACTAGTAGATACGCAAATCAACGAAGCAACTTCTGATTAGATATTAACACTGACACTAACCGGTCATCAGTTAGCTACGTTTTATGCCTAGAGTGCTTTTGTTTAATATTTGAAAAATGTAGGTCCTTCATATCACATCCAACTATAAACTGAACTTTCTGTCATAAAGGTGTCTCATATTTATGTGTGTAACAACGATAAAAAGCCTTTAAGGTTGGAAATAGGAAACCAAGTCTCACAAAATATACATCACTCCTTCAAAAAATAAAAAAGAAAAGAAAATAAAAAAGTCTACAAGCAAAACAGCATTAAGAATCCATCAGTGTCTTCAAACATGGCAGTTACAGTCTTGCTAACAATTTACAGAAGAACATCCTTATCGCAACATATGCAAAAGTAGTGGTTATACAAAAAATAATAAATTTTAACCACCGAAACATACGTCACCTGGAAGGTATAAAAGCACAAACACAACTTGAAATTACGGAAGTCAAAAGCACCCGAGTATCCTGAGAGGAGAAGTGCAGTCACTTCACAGACACAGTATTGCTCCGTGGCTGAGAAAACGAGTGGCCACAATTATCTTCAACAGCCAATGAAGAGGACCACGCTCCGAGTGGTACAAAACACGTTCAGTAGAAAATCAGTGATGCATAAAAGATCGACCTGAACACCTGTGGTGAGAATAATGACTGAGGTTTTTTTTGGTGCTGAACTTGCAGTCTTATACCCAAGTTGAATTTTCCTTGATGACAACGGGGAAAAAAATCAGGCATTTAAAAACAATTCGGGTTATTGAAACCTTCATTGGGCATTTGAGGAAGTTTGTTTGAGTTAAAAATAAATCTGTTTGTATCGTAATAGGCACTGCACTCTTGTTCTTCGGGCTTAAATGGAGATGATGACACGTGTTGCCGTTCTCATTTTGAGACATTTAACCATTTGGTAATCTCTGCTGCTGATTACTGACAGGCTTATCAGTGAGACACGCCAAATTCAAGTGGTAGAAGCCTGTTTAAACTTCCTATTACCATCAATTTTTGTGAAAGAATAAAAAAGAAAAGAAAAGAAAAACAGTAAAAAAATTCTAACAATGACAAAACATTGAAACACTACAGAACCTGACATACGAGGGTGCAAAACTTTTTGATCAGGAAAAAAAAAAAAAAAAAAAAGCCTCCTTGGAGATGAATCAGGCTAATTGTCAAGTTGATTGGTGTCCTGGGAGATTTTAGGGAAAAGAAGAACAAAACCTTCTAAACCACCGCCTTCTTTTCTTCAGTCCACATTCAGTATTCAATAGTCTTTCTGCAGTGGCTGGAAATGATAAGGCATTCCCAGGACAGACGTTGTTTTCAAAATGTACACATACGGAAGTGCAAGCGAAATTCAAAGACAGTAAATATTGTACAAAATACCTCAACAAGTTTTTTTGTGTTTTTTTTACGAAAATAATCTTGTGAACACCATGGCATCTTCTTGAGGGGGGGAAAGAGGTCAAAGAGCCCCCGTCCCGCGGAGATCTTTGTCTTCCGTCTCATTTTCTCCCCCTGAAAACCCGTGTTAAAAGTCGAACAGTGCCATCAAGCAGAGGTGGCAGATCTTTTCAAGGTGGCCTTCTCACCTCCTATCCAGTCTCCTCCTGGCTCGAGCCTCCGGCTCGCCATCGAACAGGAGCGCATACAATGCTGAGGCCAAACGCAACCAAAATGGCTGCTGGTTCCTTTGGTTTCGGTGTTGCTGAGAAGAAGGGAAACACAAAGAGAGACAGGAAGTCAACACTGGACCCAAAACAGAAATCACACAACAGGATCACACACACTACAGTATGTGGGCTATCTCATGCAGGCAGGATGCGATGGGGGCGAGGGTGCGACTGAAAACCAGACACCGAGACAGTGCTAATATTTCCACAACAGAGGCCGTCTGTCTGACCTTAATTTTTTTCATTACTTAATTACTGCCCATCACCTTGAAACAAACAGAAACAAAAACAAAGAGAGCAGTTACCAAAACTGGATGCATTTTAAGGATTACCCTTAATGTCGAGGAGGAACAATATTTCATCTCACTATGGCATATAGATGGGATAACAATAAAAAAATAACTTGAACCACATAACAACATAGCACTAAAGAAGCTCGGGAACAAAATAAACCCATAAAGGCAATATTTAGTCACCATCAGAAGCCCCTTTGTCTCCTCTAAAGCGTAAATTGTCGTCATTACACAGATACCACTTAATCAGGGACTTAACATAGTATACATGATATTGCCGTGACCTGAAACTGTGGCGTAGTGAAATATTATAGTTAAGCTGTAAATGATGCATGGCTTAATCTCACACTCGAGTCTCTCTACGGAATTCAGTCAAAGTTGATTTGAAGAGATTTAAAGGATAATACCATCAGTGCCCCTGAGTTCGGGGATAATAGATAATAGCAGTGAATGGGATTAAGGCACTTTGGGCACACACACACACACACACACACACACACCCACACCCATTTTGCTGCGCTCAGCATCTTAGACAGCATATAGAGACAAAACCCTGTTAAACAATTCAGGTAAGATAAGATGTAAAGTCTGCTACTTCTATAGGCAAACTGCGAGCCATGGCTCCTACTATAGCTTACCCTGCTAATCCCATTATAAATGACCCTCTCCAACACATCCAAGTTAGAATATAGGGACTACACACACTGTTCAGGAAGAAACATTTGCTATTAAGCTATAAAATGAGAACGTTGTGTTAAAATGTTACACTGAATGTAAAACCTACACATGCCTGATTATAAATGGTAAAAGGTTTGGTTACAACAAACACACTATCTGTAAAAAGTGCAGAGGTGCATTAGAGCAGAATCGTGCTCAATGCCTCAGAACTGACAACACAAGGACAGTGAGAAGCCAAAAGTCCCCAAGAGTGACCTTTAGACACACACTTGGTTTCCCACCCAAAACATTGTGGCACGCAACGTCTATCTGTGTGTGTGTGTATGTGCGTATGTGTGTGACTCCGTGCCTCATGACTAACTGTCAAAAATGAGTCAGAGGCTAAATTTAGCCAGAGATAAGCGCCAGAGTTTAGGCAGACGCAACGTGTCGTCACTCCTGCGAGTTTCCTATCAGCCGTGCGTGCAGGCTCACCATCAGCCGCTTATCACAACAGCAGCAATAAACAGATAGACATACACACACAGTAAATGTCACTAGACTCCCTGGAGACCATGTCAGCAAATTTATAAATCACCGTGGCTACCCATAAAAAAAGTTGACAGTTAGACACCTGTCCCCAGTGGGCTACGGGGAAAACCCCCCAAAAAACACAATGGTGTGCATCCCACCCTAAACATCATGCATATTACAGATCCTACGTATTGTTTGGAAATATCTGGGATCTACATATATATGGGGTCTTTTTAAAAGCTTTTTAAATGAGAGAACAATTAAGTATGGTTTGTGTTTGGCATCTAGCACAGTAGATACCAGTTACCAGGTAACAAATGACGTCACAGTTGGGCGAAACTGGCTGTATAACAACAAGTGGCAGTCCTTTCATTATTGTTTTTCCTGAGCCGGCGCTTTTGTCCCTTTGAGAGCGCTGCACGGCTTTTAAGCAAACTGTCTGACAGGAAACCCATCTCTCAAAACACATCCTCTTTTCTCTGGAGCGCTGGTAAACATGAGAAGCTGCTCCTCTATTCTCTCACACACACACACACATACATCCCACGCACACACACAGAGAGGAAGTAGTACCATCTCAAACCCAACACACATGCACCAGACCCAGTCTGCTTTATGGACCTCTATGTATTGAAATTCTAAAGCAAAGTGACCCGTAAAAGAACAAAAATGAAAACATAATAACGATCCCCTGACAAATCTCTTCGAAACACAGCCCTGCTCAGATAATCCCTCCAACCGCCTCGGGGCCCCGTCGAGAGCCTGTCAAGAGCGAACAGCAATTTATCTGTCAGCGACCGCCGTTCCTATCTCAATCTCTACAGCCGCTTCATTTCGGGCTGAGCAGCCCGCCGGCGCTACGCTAACTGCTCGTCAGGGGGCTCGAGGGAATAACAGACTGCTCTTTGTCATGTCTGACGCATTCGAAGCTGAAGTGTCACTGCCGGCGTCAAATCTTGAGACGAGGTGCTGATAAGCGAATGCTCTGGGTGATAAATGGCAGTTTTGCTACTTGAGCATGGCCAAGGCTTTAGGGGATGAAACGTGAAGTCTTTTGTCCCCCGCAGGCTCTAACCATGCCATATGGCAATATGGAAAAGCCACAGGAATGATCTCGCATTGAGTATACACCGTGCAATGGACTTTTTCTTCAAAAAAAAAATCAGGTTTCGAAGAAGGAACAACTGTGTTTTTTCACTTGAGTCCATTATTCTATTTTCTTTACTCTCTCTGTGGGTTGACCAAATTATGTTATTTATTTTTTTATTTATTATTATTTAAAAAAAACAATTTGGGGAGACAAAAAATGATCAAGTTTGGTTTAGTTAAAAAAATTTAGTATAGAAAGCCAATATGCCCTTTTTAGCCATTTAGGCTTTTGCGATAACAGTGCAAAGGGATCCTGCTTTATTTTCCAAGAAGCAAGTGAGTGTTTTATTGAACAAACAGTTGTAACTCAAGGTAAATGTCCAAAAGTTCAGAATCAAAAGCAATGAAAAATAAAAAGACTAAAATAGGGGCAGCAGCATTACACTACCGCAGGGCTATTCAATTAGCAGTAAATTTTTACTGGCCCTTTGATTGGTTTTCACCAGCTAATTAAGCATTAAGGGCTTTTCACATGGGAGGCGACAATCACTGGTCCCCTATTCTTTTTCAATGAGAGGTAAAGCGACGCGGGTGTAGCAGCAGGCAGTGCGACAAGCGAGCTCAACCCCTGAGAAACTTTCACACGCACACCTGACTCAGCGTTGAAAAGTTATTAACTTGGCCATCAGCGTTGGCCAACATTTCCCGCTTCGCTAGCACACTTGGTTGACACAGAAGCAGAAAATTAACATATAATATGGTTAATCTTTCTTAGATAATATTTAAATCACCATTAATGGTGTTACACAGCTAGCTAACAACTTATGAGCCTGACTTCATTGCTACTGTTAAATCGAAAAAATTTCACATTTTTCTCACTAGGTAACAAATGCAGCATATGAAGGATGCACACTGCAATTTAAATATGGAAATGGGATTGGAACTTTGCCTTCATATGGCTGTTGATATAGTGCTCTCATACTTCATGATACAGTTCTGTGTTATATAGTTGCTTTCATGATTATTTTAACTTCTTTGCACTTACAAAGGTAATTAAAATAGGCCTACTAAAGGGAAAAGTTATAAGTTTTTTTTGTTTCTTGATCAAACATCTTTGATTCACCTGGTATTGTGTTTGGAATCTGGCCCCCACTCTGAACTAATAGCCCTGCACTACAGCTTCCTGTTAACTGTTTTGGGACTTCAAAATCACACCTTTGAGCCATATCAAGGTTAATTGCGCAACAGACCGACTTCAAATCGCTAAATGCATCCCGAGACAAGACAGAAAATGAAATCCCAAAATGATCCAAATTAAATGAATAAATATAAAAGAAAGCCTGCATCTCACGAATGTCACTCAGTGCACCTGAACCCTGCAAGCTCCCATCAGGAATAATAGTTAAAAAGAAAAACCTTGAATGCAGTTTGTGATGAGACCAAGTCATCACCACATTGTTACCCGCAATGTCTCACTCAGTGGTGTATCCATTTATATATTTGCTTATCAGGAGCGTAAGACATGACATGGCGCAAAAGAAGAAAAGCAATAAAAAAAATTTTTTTAAAGACAAAGACGTGTGGCAGCCTACCTACCTCGACGTTAAGGAGTAAATTACGCAATCAAACCGCACAGCCAAGAATAGCAGCAAGAAGCGGAGGAGGAGAGCACACACACTAAACCCACGCTAATGGATTTGGGTTTGGGTTTCTTCAGGATCAGTCATCGACTTGGTGTAAAGTGCCCCGAGAGAGAACGAGACGTATTCTGTGGGCTCCCGCATGGCCTCTCCGGTCAATTAGGTGAGCTGAGGCTATCAGTTAACACACTGCCCTCCACGTATTACACTCATGTGGACCGTGCATTTCTGCTATTGCCATTCACGGCACTGCACAGCCCCAAAAAGTATTTGCCTCGGTCGCAAATTTCAGTGTAAACAGTACGGTCACCCATTCTTTCCATGGACAAGACCTGGCACAGGGCCAAGTGAAAAGGAAAACAAAGACACTGTTTCCACTACATGACAGAGAGCAAAGCTTCCTGAAAAACAGGCTCCGCATCTGGCAACTTGGTGATCTGCAGTTAAAATAGTAGCTTGCTATCAAGAGGAACTCGCACTTGGCACCACGCTGGCTGTAGTATCACTGGTTCATGGCTCCTTCTTCCTTCAGGGAGTGTGTAAGTGTGTAAGTGTGTGCGCATGCAGAGTTGAAGCTAGGAAGCCTCTTATTTGGCCGTCTCTTGCCTTGCGGGTGCTCTCGACGCCGGGCAGGACTTTTTCGCTGGAGTCTCACTAACCACTGCTAATCGTGCCAGGCATTGGCTTACCACCCTATTTACCTCGTCTGGCCCTACTCACTCTCACTTCTCCCTTGTTTCGGTGTGTGTGTGTGTTTGTGAGTGAGTGAATGATGGCAGATTATGCTGGTGTGTGAAGGTATGATTATAGGAGCTTAACCATTTAATGGACCGTGTGTATTACACAAAAAAAAAAAAAAAAAAAAACATAAACCAACAGCAGTGGTGTCAGTCAATGGTTTCATGATGCACTATGCATTTCATAATACATTTATATGCTGACAGTGCATGTAAACACACTCATTGCACTGCTTTTCAAGCACGCGTGACACTAAGCCAAGGCGGCAGCCAACAATGTAGCGTTAATCTGAACAAAGAGTCATTATTAGACCAGAGTGAACATGCACGGTCACACAAACCAGCGACAGAGTCTCAGCTGATCATTGCTCTGTGTGTGTGTGTGTGTGTGTGTGTGTGTGAGTGTTGTATGATAAACCCCCACACAAAGTGGGTGAGTTCTGGGCATACACACACACAAATGCACACGCATACACACAAGAGGAAAGGAGAGCTATAAACAGGAAGCTAGAGGGATAGTGTGAGCTAAGCTTTAGAGTGGTAGGAGAAGATAAAAAAAACAGAGAACTGAGCACAGGGTCCGGCACTTTTTCCTCACTTTGCTGAGTGAAAGTCTGGCCAAAACAAACTCAGGACACGGAAAACGTCCATGTGTAAACTTGCACTGAAGTCTGACACTTGTGTCAGACCTCAGTCTTACACTTTCAGTAGGGGTGGCAAATAACTTCAAGGCTAGAACGATGGTGTTGGGCTTCTGTTCCAGTCGACAGTTTCAAAGACTTTTTAACAATTTGAGTTAGGCAAAAATTCACCCAAAAGATATGACGGGCTGATGATGAGCATCTCCCAAGCTCATAGATTAGTGTTTAAAAAACAGAAAAGAAAAAAAAACTGTTCCAAGATTGCTGAGAACTGCCTGGGTGAGAAAAGCATGACATTAAGGTGTGGTTTTAGCTGCTGAAACTAGGAATGGGCATATTCAAGATCGAATATTGTGATATTTCATAAATACAGTCAAACAAATAGTAATTTCTCAGCCAGTAGCGGTTCTGGGCGGCTGATGTCCCTGTTAGAACACAGTCTATTTAGAGGAGCCCCTGGCTCCTCTAAATAAGGAATCTGAAACAGGATAATATGTTTTTGGAACAGAAAATCCAAAGTGTTTGGCAATTAGATGGATAACTAACAAATGTGTTTAATGTGCCCAGTGCATTAAATTGCTAGGTAGCTAACTAAATAGCTACCTGTTCCCACACAAGTCAGTGACCTGTTCTCTTGCACATTTTTCCTTGTTTAGTGAAGCGTGTGGACTAGATCGTACCTCTAACAAAGCATCTGGTCCCAACCTGCCCCCTTGATGAGATGGTCTAAAACCGTCACAAAGCTACTGATATAACCTTTTTGGGTAGAAACTAAGATAAGATGCTCTTTGTGTGATGCTCTCTTTCAGCCACATGCGCAATTGAAGTATGAATGATGGTTATCACCAACTTTACTTGTTGCGAAAAAGGAGTTGGGAGGTGGGTTCAATGCTGAACTACCTCTGTAGAGCAAATATTACAGTGCATACAGTATAAGGCAGTATTTTTCTTCTGCAAATGTGATATTCCCCAAACCCACTCAGAGTTTTGACGGATCACAGCGCCGTAAACTGTGAGCATGTTCTGACTCACCAACATGTGGTCTTGATAGAACTGGTCTCCGATCATCTGGAGTTTCTGGCCGATCTGAGCCTCCACGCTGTGAGCGGGCCGTCGGCGAGGCTGATTCTCCGGAAACATGGCGTCCTCGGCGCGTTCAGGACGGGCAGGCGGCGTCAGCAATAGAAATCCTGCATTACCTAATGAGAGGGAACCCAAGTGTTAAAGTCACAGTGAAAACTTCAACATGACACACCACAAGGCAACAAGGGAGTACATAATACTGACAAACATAGCTGCTATTACTATAACCACAAAATGAAAGCTCTGAAATCAATAGCGTTAGCAAGATTTGGAACCTCATACGCTAAACAACTAGAACAGGCCACTTTCTAAAATGTGGTTATTTTAGGATTTAAAAAAGTATTGCACTTCAAGACCGGTTGCTGACCAGATTGCTATCTTTGCAGTGTGCTCTTAAAGCGTCAAAAAAAAATCAGGCTTCAGAAGTCAAATTTCCTGTTTGTTGTGGTTTCTAAACCTCAGGCTCTCGAAATAAAAACTATAAAATAACAATTTATGAAAACTAAACTTTTTTTCTTTTTTTACAAAAGCAGAAATCATCAAACAGAAGGCAACTCATCACAAGAAGACATGAGTCATAAAAGGTTTGACATGCATAGAAGTTGAACAGGATGTTAGCGTTTGGGCTAAGTTCAGGCCAAGGTTGATTTAACAGCCCTGACTTTACCATGAGAAAGAATTCATATTGTAATTTTACTGTGCAGATTTGTATCTTGTACAGATCCAATTGGACTATTTACGGTTTCTTCAATGTTTTGTACTGAACTACAAGATAAAAAATTCATCTATAAGAGTGCGATCATAAACAAATGAAACAGCACAGTCGGGTTTAAGCTCTCCTGGTGCCCGAGTGTCCATGGCTGGGCCCGTGGCCAGCAGAACAACCCTTGCGTGCAGTCATTTGAATTGCAAAGCGACTGAGTACACACACACAAGTAATAAAAGCTGAAGAGGCCAGGACAATCAGACGCCACAGGGGAGAGGGGGGAGAGGACGAGAGGCAGATAAATTGCTCTCACAGGTGCTGGAATCTCTCGCTCAGCTTCAGCATACTTTATTAGCGCAACAAATAATGGCACATTTGTATGACCAAAGCTTGAGTTTTAATAGCATGTGAATAATAAAATGGAAAATGAAACATTTACACAGCACTCTTTATGTTTCCCTAACAGATAAAGTAATTTTGCAATATTTGAGAGGCTGTTACTTGTAGGTTATTTATTCTTGATTTTCTCTCTTTCCCTGTCTGTATGTCTCTACCTCTCGCTCTTTCTCACTCCATAACTCTCTCCCCTCCATCTCTGTGGCTGTCTCCCTCTCGTTTTTATGAGGCTCAGGTTTACCGTAGAAGAGGCGTCTGGGCTCCTCGGCCACGCCGCAGGGCAGCATGCCATTTAGCCGTGCGTCGGGGCTCTCTCGAGTCTGTGTGCCGCGCTCCTCCTGCTTTATCTCCCTGATGGAGGAAGGCCAGTACTGCGTGGCCGTCCCAAACACATCATCCTCATCCTCGTCCATGGGCGGGGTCTCGCACGCTCTCCACCTGCAAGCGCAAAGAGTGGAAGGTTCTTGAAGTAAATCCATAAAGAGGCCATAATCATCATTAGGATTTTAGTGGAAAAGACATACGTACGTACAATTAGCATCAATTGAGAACAGCAACAATATGAATAAAGTGGTTTAAATAATGAGAAAGGAATTGAGGGTGGATGTAAACTGAGTATGTATATGAACCTATAGAGAAAACACACACACACACACACACACACACTGTTCTTGTGTATGTGTGTTTATGTATATGTTTATATATAAAAAAAACACACTAAGGGGTGGCACCACCCAATTATGTATAAGACAAGGTTGCATTTGCAAAATTTGCTGAATTTTTTCCTTGGTGCAAAATGAATAACCCTATAATGACATTAGTGTATTGGCTACATAGTCACAATAGTTCCTAATACTCATGGGATTTGGTCAAAACACCTACAACGCTAATATGATGATTTAGATATGATTCATTAAGGTGCATGAACTGCCTGTGAGTCATAAACCTCTCAGGAGATGTGATTTGAGGTCAGAGTTGGGATGGCAACCCATGTTGTGGCCCTGCCCCTGGACTGGAGACATACACACGACCAGGCTCCCATCATGAAGCCTGTGTTTGCATTGCCCACAAGACAAAAACAAATCAATGCCTCTGACTCTAATGACAGCAGGGCTAAAGAGAAAGCGTATGCTGTCCAGACCCAGAACATCAGTTATGGCATAATAGCAGTAAAGATTATCTTCGCTCATGGTACTGATTTAGATAAATAGCGGCCATGAAACCACACAGTGGGGATGCGGTTAGACAACTGGTTTACTATATTTAACCTTACAGAAAAACGTGTCTCCTATGCTCTCCGTGTTCTGTGGTAGAGTTCGTGTGGTTTTTGTGGATAACGACAAATCTGGGGTACTAGTAGCTGTTTGTTCCCGAAACGCCACCATATCAATCCCACATGACAATTACGCTGCACACAGTGCAAGTAAAAAAGCACACATACAAACAATAGAAGCTTTCCATCACTGAGTTTTGGTCAGGACTAGGGTATGCAGGCTGCACCTTAATGAGTATGTACAAACTCAGACACCAGTAGGCCTGTGTCAGAAATTCAGACAACCACAGCAACTCTCTGAACACACAGCACATCAGTAATGAAAATATGATGTAATGAATAATGTTAAGACAAAACTGACTGCACACGCTTTCTGGGTCAGCAACGTGGATTGAAGCATGCACCACTTTCATGAAAACACGAGTCACTACATGTATATTACTAATTTCTAAACTGATAGTGAAGGTCTGTGTGTTGTGTCTGAAAGTAGGGCGCAATGTACACAAACCTGACATCACACACACTTTCATAAACACAAAATATGTGTTTGGCACACATCTAACATTGGCACATACTTGGAGCGTTGCATGCCGAGTGTGTTTATTTGCGTGAATCACCGGTGTGGCTGTCTTCGCTTTGTTCAGATCACATCGAGCGTGTGAATGACTCTGCACTGAAGCAAGTGATATACAGCTCCCTCTGCTGCCCTGCACTCTGAGCGTGCGCACACACACACACTCATTGAGACAACCATTTTTGATAACTTTTAGAGATCCGATACCAAGTATCAGCATCGCAGCCAACACTGCCCTGAAACTGCCATGGCATTGGATCAGATTTGACATATCTTTCCAATACGCTGACGTATTTTATGCAGTGAACATGTGCGATCTTGAGCACCACAACACAGATCTTGCTTACGCACAAGGCCGTGTGCTTTTAAAACAACCTGTCCATCATGTGTCTGCTGTTCCAGGAGTTTGAAGAGAGATGGCTTGGTTAAAAAGAGGATGTCAGTATTGGATCAGTAAAAAGTGGGATTATGTCATTCGTAATCCCTGCACCCACACTCAAGTAACGCCTAGAATGAGCCTTTCAACCACTTTTATTCTTATTGCTCAACAGAACGCAATAAGCTCGATTATTCTACAGACCGTCCACCCGGACTAAAGCCTCTGGAGAGGTACGGTGAAATGCGGTGAGGATTTACGCACAGATACCTAAAAAGCCCAGTGCCACACGCAGCCGGTCCTAATTTTAAAAACTGTCTTGAACTTCAGAATTGCATTCCAACCGTCGGCCGGCGCACAAGCTATTTACAAAGAAGGGCCAAGTAGCTCTGTGGAAAGCAGGTTTCATACTAGTGGTCTGCTTTCAGGTTTGAAATGCAGGGCCTGCAGTGGGATCAGTATGAGGGGAGTGACTCACATCTCCACACACACTCGCCTTAACATCTCAACTCCTAGTTTACTGCACACCAAATGCTTAATAACCGCCATCACTAGAGGCGTGGCTCTCATTTGTTTCAAGCCGCTTTGTTGTTGTTGTTGTTGTTGTTGTTGTTGTTGAAAGATTGGCAGAGGAACGCGCGCCACCTCAGGGCAGGATTAATCATGTTATCGATCACTGTGCATTATTACGGCCGGCTTGTTCGTGTTGAGAAGATTGTGTCGCCGCTATGTAGAGTGGAGTAGTGCTCTCTATACGAGCACCGGGCCGCGTGCACGCGCGCGCGCGCCCGCGTCTCGTTTGCAACGCAAATGAATTTACAAAGCGCGCGCGCGTGCACGCGCACTGCTCTCGTGCGACGCCGCTCAAATAGGGGAGGGAGGGGTTGTTTGTTTGTTTGTTTGTTTGTTTACCGTAATACATTTGTTTATTTTAATTTAGAGAGCGGCAGGAAACGCTACCCCTGCACACGACTTGCAGTGTCGGAAAGCGTTAGGCTTGCTGGAATCAGGCGAACAGCGGCAGTAGTATTTACAGCTTAGCTAGCCTGCTATCTGTTTCCTAGCCAACACTCCCGGCATGTGTCGATTCACGTGTCGATTCAGTGCTCTGTTAGGGTAGGCGCTTGTTGTTGTTGTTGTTGTTGTTGTTGTTGTTGTTGTTGTAATGTGGGCGATAGGTATCGTGTAGAGTGCGGTCCAGCGCCGGCATCATGATTAAACAACGTTAAAGCAGAGATTCTGTTCCCAGTTTTAAACCGAGCGCCACTGTAACCACGGCGCGCTGAGGCCGATTCACGACATCGCAGCGCTTTCCGGCAGTTGTTGTTTTGGAGCGGGTAAACACTTGTGTGCCGGGTTATGAAGCCAGCAGAACCCGCCTTGGCTTCTAGTACCGGTACCGAGCTGTAATCCATCATCTTAATCGGGTCGTTTGATTAGCCACGTTGTCTTGTGCGCGCGCTACGCTGGCAAAACCGAGTCTTTAGTTACTCGTGGTGGGAATTCCGGCTTCTCTTTTTTTCTTCTTCTTCTTCTTCCAGCGAGTTAAAGCAATCGGCTCAGTTCACTAATGACTCATTCGACTCATTCGACTCCCAAACGGCTCATCGCCAGATTCTATCTATCGCTTAAGCTGTTCGGTTAAATCTTACTTTCACCTTCTGAACACCAAAATAACATTATACTTTACACTGCGTTTGTCATCAAATCTGCTTAAATAATGTTTAAAAACAAACAAACAAACAACAACAACATGCATTATATGTATACATAATAAAAAAAAAATTTTTTTTTAAATAGAACCGGCTCTTCAGAAATGCGAGTCGGCTCCCAACGTTCACCTAAAAGAGCCGACTCAAAGAGTCGACTCGTTGGCGAACGACACATCCCCATTAGCTACAGCGGTGTGCCGGACTACATCTGTCTCCAACATGCCCGAACGGCTCGTGCAGCAAAACCACATGCATTTACACACAGTTACCTCGAGCTGGTCGCTCAACCAACTGCGCTATTTACACCAAGTAACAGACCAAAATGTGTCCCGTCTACGAGTGGCTTCAGATTATATCTGTTCAATAAGTGAGACTTACCGCTGCTCGTTTTGTTTTCAGATCCGTGGTGTTAATCAAACCGGTTCAGATTCGCCGGTGGTGCAGATCGGAGATCAGAGATCAGAGATCGGAGATCAGAGATCGGAGATCGGATCAGAGATCAGAGATCGGATCGGAGTAAATCAGGTCAGTTATGCTCCTCTTCCCTCTTCAGCAACTTTCATTCTGCAGTCCAACCTCCGGCACGCTCGTTTCGTTTCCATCAACGTCAACAGATTGGCCCCGCCCCCCCCCAAAGAAACGTCACACAAACCCGAGACGACAAACCTCTCTTAAAGGCACAGCGCACCGTTTTTTGCTTCGGTTTAGATCAATCGATATATTTGAACACTTTGATGCAAGTTAGATAGTGTTTATAATGTCACGAAACGTTATTTGTCTTGATCGTTAGCAGCAACCGCACACTTTACATACCAATAAAAAAATATTTTAAATAAAATACAGCGTTTGACCTCTACAGCTGACCGACCTTTATTGGATTTTTGTGTATTGACACTATAAATAAGCTAAGCAATAAGCGAAAATGACAGCGTTCGTTAATCCCCGCACAAAGGTATAGAAAGCCTTGTATGCGTCTTACTGGATCACATTACTTGAAATGCTTTTGCGCAATCAAAATGTTTGCCTATACCTTTAAGATTCGGCGGTCAGTGGTTTTGTAACCAATCACGGTGTTTGTTGTGATCCCGCCCTCCCCTCGTGCGATCAGACACGTGGAAGGGAAATTCCCAACGCGGCTGAACCCTATTGAGCTGTCGCACACGTTTTACGTTTACCTTTACTCATTGGGCAGACACACGATCAGAATGCAGGAAAACTTTGTATATCACATATACATTTAGTCACTAATACCGGTTTAATGCAAGATTAGATTCGCAAACCTATAATTTGCATTTAAAAAGGTATTGTCACAATGTTCTAGTGCACAGGATTTACATTGGAAAGAAAATTCAGTAAATTTGTAATAGAATAGAGCTGTGTGGTCCATTGCAGTGGAAATTTGCCTTTGGCTGCACCGCCTGGTTAAAATGTGACATACACAGCACGACGGTGAAATACAACAGCATACGTGATATTCTTAAACATAATAGATAGATTAATTAGCCTACACAGTTAAGCAACACCAGGTACACAACACAATAACAGTAAGACCAATATGAGCGATAGAAGCAGTATATAAGAGTATAAAGAGTTCAGGAAGCTGATAGCATCTGGAATAAAAAGGCTTTGTGTACACCTTGATCTGACTGCTTTTGTAACGTAACTAAATACACTGCGGCCCCTTAAGTAAATTGAGAATAAATTAACTGAATTAAAACAATGAATGTAAGACACTGAAAGGAATAAGTCAGTGCTGTATCAATCAGTGGTGATTTGAATGAATACTAGCATTAGAACTGCATACACAAACCCCTACAGTAACTCTCTGCCAAACTTGGCTGATCAGAAGGAGAGTCCAGCCTAAGAGAGGGCATGCCCAGGCTACTCTGTGGCAGTTATATTCATACTTTTGTGGAATCCGGCACCAGCCTTCGCTCCACTAGGGCAGCGGGGCAGGTGCTGGTTGTTATGATCTGGCCTTCTCCAGACTCAGGGGCAGGGACTGATCAATAAACACTTGGACAGCTGGGGCAGAGGGCGACTCAACATTCTCTCACAGAGGACAATTCCCCACTACACACATACATGCAAGCACAAAAAACTCGCCCTCCCCCACCCTTTAACTGGAACTGCAGCAATTAGTGCTTCATGTCCTTAGAAAGAAAGAAATATTTCAAGCAACTTCATTACAAATTGAGTCAAAGTTGTTTAGAATCTGTGGGAACATGAATGAAAATAAATGGAATAGGAAAGAAAGATCGTCCTCAAACTTGAATCTATAAAAAAGGATACTAGCTCGACTAGGTACAGAACAAATCAAAAGTGGTGCGTGACAGCCACTGAAATTAACCTTCCCCAATTAAACATGATAAAAACAATATGTTGTATGATATAAATATTACCACTGTTCACCAGTCAGAGCTGGCGGTTCACTTTGACTATCCTTGCCACGTCCACCATACAATACTTTTATTTTATGTTCATTAAATCTCACCATTCATGGACGATGACTGTATATATAGTTAAACTTTTACTGACACCTTTTTTACATAGACAACTGCAGACTTACTGAGACATTGTGTACAACTGCTCTCCCTTTCACGCAACTTTTTCTCTCATACTTGACTTCAGCAACTCATTACAATCCTCTTAGTCTTATAATGCATAGCCAAGGCCACGCTTTGATGATCAGGAGAAGGAAAAAAAAACAAGTTATCAAAAAGTTCAAGTGAATAGATCTTTTGCATTGTTAAGTATTGGTAGAAAAAAGAATAGGTTTCTCTCTAGACCCACAGTCACCCACAAAGCGTGAAACCATACTCCTTTGTTAATTGACCCCGCATGTTACCTCCCCCGCTCGCTCCTAACCCACAGAGTGGGGGACAGCAGCAGGGTTCACATGGAGTTAGCTGGAACTTTGCCAAAATCAGGTTATGAACAAGTTCAGACCAAGGCCACTGATATATATCCAACCAGTCTCAGTTAGAAGTGTAAAGGTAGGTACACAAGAGCTTGAAACGGAAAATAATTCAAACATAGTTACAAATGTACCAACCAGAAATGGTTAGTTCTGAGTGGTGTGGACAGCAAGTATGGAAAAAAAATTGGAGACTAATGTTTTTAACCCATGGCTCCTTTCAGATAAGAAAGTTATAAAGCCTCTGTCCTATAGCTCCCAACTTAAAAAAAAATATATATAAACTACATTTTATAATATCATGGGCACCCAGAAGAATTGGGCCCCTTCAAGAGAATGGGCAAAGTGATTGGATAAAATACACACCACACGCAGGGAATACAACATTTTTGCATTGGGACTTGAAATGTTCTGCATGGAGAAACGGTCCAAGATCCCTCTACAAGTGTCTCCAACCATGTTGGACAGGAAGATGCTCAGTACTGTTATTCTCTCCAGGGGAGGCAAATATTAATTGTAGGGGTGCCAATAATTTTGAAACTAGTGTTTTGCATAAAAGATTGCACGACTTTTTATGTTTGAAAAATACTGTTCACGGCATCCCAAGGCTGAGAATATCACTCATTGCATGCGTTACTCATTTTATATATTGAGTTCTGCTCATTTTAATGAAAGATGGCAATAATTCTAGAGTTGACTATATAATAAAGCTACATATAATAAATGTGCATTATATAACATTTGCATTTAGTCACATGGCAACATGAATGTGAAAAGATATCACTGTACAATGTTATCTTAATATTTTGTAGATTTACGGCACTCACTTTGAGTCTCATCTGCAGGCTTATTGGGAAATATCTGAAGTTAGCGACTATCATCGCAAGCATCCAACTTCCTCTTCAAATCAATAAACCTGCATAAAATACTAGTGCTGTGACATATTAAAGGCACAGTTTGTGGCTGTGTACACACAGACTGTCTCCACTGTATGGCGAGTAGCTTAGAGTTGTGTTACCGTCTCATTGTCTTGAGCATATTTTCTCTTTCAAAACTTCCTCGTATCACTTAAGAATTAACCAAATGCTTTTTACCATCAGTGTCTAGCATTCCGATGGAGTGCAGTTCACTAATTTGGTTACATTATTGGTTATAGTGTACAGTATTCATATTATATATTGAAATAGCATTACAGTGTATATGAGGTATTGGACTGTAAAAAAAAAAAAAAAAGGAGTGGCATATTTTGACACAAATAACTGTCAGGCTTGCAAGGTGAAGTAGTTAAAGGGGTCAGTGAGCTAACTCTGAAAATCCACTTATATACAGCATGAATAATGAGTTCAGCCCCAAGAATTATAGGATCATCAATCTGGCATTAAACACAACATTTCGATGGCCAAATGTTATGTTTGGATTCAAGAAATTACCCCTGGCATCCATGTCATGATGCCATTGCAGCTAGAGAGGCGGGAAAAACAAGATTAATGATTCATATGATCAGAGACAGCACACTTTCAGCGGTAGTGTGTTGTTTCTATGGAAACAGGAGGGCGGAGAGGAAGGACGAGGTTAACCAAGTGTGTCTTGCCATCTTTTTCCCTGTTCTGATGGCAACAGAGTCATCATTGGGTTACGATGTCAGGCTTCTCTCTGCTAGAAGCTGTCTTATAATGATAAAATAAAAAGCATGATCAAATGCAAGCACACACACAGATAGCTGAAGAATCATATGCTCTTCTTATGCCCGCAGAAGTCCCAAAACCCCCTTGCATTCCTCGCTTTATCTGTCTACCTTCCTCCATCTCTTTCTCACCCTGTCATGCACATTCATCCCACACTCATGAATCTCCAATCAAAACATCCTTGAGAACATGAATCCTGCCTAGAGACCCACAAAAGGGGGTTTCCACCCGCTTTGACTGCACAAGCTCCGTAGCAACTGCATGAGTTCACCCAGCCAGTCAGGTGGAGAGGAATAGGCTCATTGACCCAATAGCAATGACTGAGAGGGGACCGAAACAGACACACTAACCCGGTAACAGCCTGTTGGCCTTCACGGCCCGCCTTCTATTGGGCCAACGTTAATTAGCAACTTAAAGCACAGTTTGAGCCTGTGCTCTGTAAAACTGCCTCATGCCCTGAGAGCAGTCTGTGGTACTGATAAAATATTCCTTTAATAACAAACGAAGAACACTGGCTTAAATATTATCACCCGCATTCAATTTAAACTCCTCATTATCACATTCAACCCCCTTTTCAGTCATTAAAGTATATTATTCAGTAACTACAGTGAAGGGGTAGTTATGTAGGTATGAGAGGGAGGAATGTAAGTCTGGACCTGCTGACGGTTCCTGGAAGTTTAAAGGGTTAATGTTGTTAATGGACTTACCTGTTCCTACACTCTCAAAATAGATTGGTTAAAAACAACACATAATTTGTTATTTCTTAACGCACTTGTGTGACTAGTTAAGGTCAAATAATTGTGTTACTTTTTAGGCAGTGTGGTCTGATTTTTTTTTAACACAAACACAGTATGTGTTCAAATATAGTCTAGTAGCAAAGACTGCTTTATCTTACTATCACAACGCTCATCTGATCCCGACTCATGCATAAAATGTTAAAGCAGTAATGTAGATGTAAAGGCAAGTTAACGGCAGTCCACAATGTGACCGAGCAATGATTTAACACATTACGCGCTGTCTAGTTGTGTTGTTTTTTCCTCCCTCGTTTTAACACATATTTAACACAACATGATACAAAATGTGTTAAAGGAGTGATATCACAAAAAGTGTGTCGTTAATTAACACATCATTTTTGAGAGTGTACTTTTCTGAATTCCTCTTAGAGCGGCTGGTACAGGTTTACTTTCCACTCCTCGCGCACAGCTGTCCACACACACACACACACACACACACACACACACACACACAGATACACACTTTACATAATCCCCTGGCACAATAGGTCCTTGGTTTTAATCATGTAATATTCAAAAGATCAGTTGTTTTTATTGCCTCAAGGTATTTAAATCCCTTAACGTACTGCAGATACAACGTTGTGAATTTTAATTCTAAAGGTTTCAGCATTAAATCCTCATGTGCAAATTAATATTTATGGAAAGCCGGTTTGGTAATATTTTCCCTTGCTGTTGTTATTATAGGATAATATATAGCATGTATACTAGATTAGTATTATTATAGCCTCTGGACATTATATTACCTGTTGATCATTTTATAGATATCAATGAATCATTTTCACGTCAATCGAGCCTTATGTGCGGTTTTACAAATAGTTTTTCATCAAAGAACAATATATTTGTGCAACCAAAATAGAAATGTTATTTTATAGTCTATATGGGATGTTATGTCACATTTTTCCTTGTAGATAAACGTAGACAGTCCTAATTCAGAAGAGAGTGCATTTACACTCGTGCATTCCGACATTGTGCACAGCCTGCATTAGCACTCCACACTGCAGCGCACCTCATTTCAGACCGAGAGAGAGGGAAAAGCACAGGTTGCCAGTTATCTCAGGTTGAGGGGGTGTGAATAATTGATTGTGGCGAGTGGGAAGGGTCATTTAGGCCTGACCCTCCCTCCAACAGACAGAGAGATAGCTGGAGTCCATTGCCTCTGAGGAGGGGAGATGCCCTTGCTTATTAAACAAAGACACCCGATCCACACTGGTAAACAGAGAGTGTTAGACAGCAGCTCAGCTAGTGTCTGGAAAATGGATGGAGCCAGCATCTCTGAAGCACAATAAGGATGGCATTGGAACTGAAAACACAGTTAAATTAAGAGCTGTGTTGCTATATTAGTGTTAGTTCAAGTTTTTACAAGGTTTACACACATCTGTTCAGAGCTGCACAATGAGCCAAGTATATTTAATTAACCAATTAATTTTGACATGATAATGATCATGATTTTTGCTTCCTTAATTAATTAAACATAATCAACTGTGATATACGGGAGCTCAGCTAATTGGCTAATGTAATATATTGGTTGTTATTGGTTCTGGTACATCATGAGCTCCCTGTTCATACGTTTTAACAATCTAACTGTTAAAGCTATCTAACTGCATTTTAATACATTTAATTATGTTTGTTGTTTAATTATGTTTCTATACGCTTTAAAACTAACCATTTTAACCATTTTTGTTCTTGCCCCAATAAACAGCATAATAATTTTCCACCACGAAGATCCTTCCACATAATGGTAACATTTATGATGAGATTTTTTTTTTAAACTTCTTTGTGACACCAACAAAAATGGTTAAAGATCCATCAATCAATGGGTTCTTTAGGGGAAAAAAAAATGGTTCTACTATGGCATCAATCTAAAGAACCTTTTCTGGCACCTTTATTTTTAAGAGTGTGTTCATCATTTAAAAGATTCACTCAATGTGACTAGGTAGTCTTATTTTAATTTAAAGATTTGTACATGTTTGGGAATACAGGCTTACAATGTGAAATAAAAGCCTGTTTTCTGTTAATATAAAATGATAAAATGATAAGGAGCAATACAATTATTTTATTCCTTGATCTTGGTCTGAATAATTGTTATAACTAATCAGGATTTTAATATTGAGCAAAATAAACCGTGGTTATGATTTCAGTCATTATCGTGCAATTACTTGAGCATCAAATGAAGTGAAATCTGGAAACAGTTTCAGTACCAACTTGAAGTGAAGTAACATGTAATTAAATACCATCCATTTCAAATGTCATCATTTTCCATTGTCTGCTCAGGTGGTTGATGACCAGCGGTTTTAGGTTCAAAAGGTGAAAATAAAAAGAATTCCCATATTTTTAAACTCTCTGTTAGATATTGGATTTGCGATTTTTGCTCAACACTTATTGAATAATCAATAAGGTAAAAACGATAATTGTATGACCCAATACCACATTTTTTGGTATATGAAGGTATGTACGTACTTTGCATTGACATTAAATTCGTAAAACACTGTAGGATCAGTGCAAGTATTATTTTTTCTAATTGTTTTATTTTAAGAACAGCTGCTAAAATAATTGTTAAGAAGATTGCTTTAGTTTCTCAAAACAATATAGAAATATAAGCCTATTTCTTTTCTGGTTTCTTCCTATTATGTTTGTTCTTTAGAAAGTAGGCCACCCTGTTTTACAAATCATGCACCTGAAAATAATGGTGACAGCATTTAGATATTAGATTTCCTTATCACAGTATACTGTTACATCCCAGAATCTGAGTATAAATATTGGGACACATTGCTGAACTATCTATGCTTCCAGTTGCTTTGACTGAGAGCAGAGTACGGAGCTATGCAACTTACTGACTGCCCTGAATGAAAAACTATACATTTATGAGTGCAAGTTCAGCACACTATGTCACTGCACCACATACATTATATCACAGTCTCTTCCAATCACTCAGCTCAACCACTAATCCCTGGCAGCTGGAAAAGTACTTACTGCATATGTCTATGCGCTAGGCCTTCTCAGTTGTAAATGAATCTGTACTTTATCCATCTGCTATGTTGCTGGCTGGACTTTCTTGTATTTCCTGCCTGACTTGTTCTGTTATGGCCAGTCATTATGTGTGATGGAGACTGAGCACTGCTACCTGCTGTGCTTTTGGCAGAAACATGCTATGTCTTTGATCTCTTTATGACCTTTGACCTCTGGCAGGACAGGATTTGTAGGTTTAGGACACTTTATGTATCCTGCCGCAGTTGCTTCCAAACAGACTGAACCTTATCTTAAGATTCAATCCCTGATGGACGAAACAAAAAATTCAATACATAGACTGGATAATTATATAGATAGTTTAGGAACATAAATATGTGACTATTGAATTTAGTTAATAAAGCTGTCTAAAAAATACTATAAAGACAAGCAAATAGTAAAAAATTAAAACAAATCAATATTTGGTGTGAGCAGCCTTTGCCTTAAAAACTGCATTCATTCTCTTCGGCACACTGTCGCGCAGTTTTATAAGGAAATCGGCTGGTAGGTTTTTCCAAGAATCTTTGAGAACTTGCCACAGTTCTTCTGCAGACATTGACTTTTACTTGCTTCTGTCTCTGAAGGCAAAATCCCTGACAGCCTTGATTATGTTTTTATCTAAAAAGTGGTCTTTTACTTAAATATGTAACTTTGTTTAATAACTTAGAAAAAATGTAGTAACCTTTTTCTTTTTCTTTTTTAAATGAATGCATGGGAAACCTAAATTTTTCTCTTTTCTAATGACACACTAATACGGAAAACATAAAATAAACATCTAAGACAAAGTGTATATAAAGAAAATTAGGGTCCCTAGGACTTTTGCACAGTACTGTATGTGACTATAGACTTTTTTTTTACTTTACAAAACAATTAATTGGCTATTTACATTTGTAAGAAGTCTAAAGGGATGTTTGCCGTCTTAGCAGTTACACTGTATAAATTCTCTCTAATATTTTGAGTGAACAAATTCACATAGCATTATAAATAATGATAATAATACCAGCATGGTAGGAATGTATGTTAGTAACGATGTTACGGTTTGGCGGATGGCAGGGCACAAACGCACAGCCGCTGAGCAACATAACAGACATTTATTGAATGGACTAACCATTAAACGGAAAAAGGGGAAACAAACACAGCATGACATATAACAGCGTGACGGTTAACATTTACAGACAAACTAGACTGGGACACGAGGGCTTCT
>JAOUQW010000002.1:5291588-5301588 GCA_028565825.1 Olivaichthys viedmensis | reverse complement strand
CTGGTAACAAAAACTGGTGATATCAGGAGCTTGGAAATGGCGTCATCAAGTTATTTTCATGACTGCTATTAAATAAGATGGGAAGAGTGTAGATGGCTGTTGAAGAGTGTAGTCAATGCTAATGCTTTGTGAGCAACTCACAAACTCAGAATAATGAGCTAAAATGCATGTGAATGAACTGTAATCGGATCTTAATTTGACACCTGTGCTTTAGGCCCTGGTGAACACAGAGAAGAAGCTCTCTAAAGAAGCTCCACTCAGCAGGGTGCCTCTCACCTCTAGCCTTCGCCGTTAATCTACTCTATTCAGATGCTAATGATAACATGCTGACATCGGGCTTCTAAAGAGCCTGCGGCCACCTGCAGCTGGGTTCTGACCGCTACTGATGACATCATCTTCCTGGAATGCGAACCCCCCTTTCCCTTTTTGATCCTCCCACTTGGTTGTGGTGGTCAGATGCATCAGAACTGTCGCCATGAAGATCTAAATAAAGTGACTAAACAAAATGAAAGGGTTTATTTAATCTAAATATCAGTTGTGGTTTAACGAGCTTTAGGGGCATGACGGCTTTAAATGGCAAAGCAATTACAGGTGAATTGCAAGAATACTAATAATAAAACAATAACAGTAAAAACCTAGTACAAGTAAACAATGCAAGCAAACGGACTAACAGAAAAAGGGATACAGTCCTAATAAGCGGCCCTGTGGTACTCATTCTCTCATAGGCCGTGACATGACTGCAAAGTGTCCCTCTCCTAAGGTGATTTGTAGCTCTTAATCCTCTATGAGCTAAGGTTATTTGGTAATTTGCTTTGTGTTGAATTAATGGAGATCTTTTGTCTGGAAATGTTTCACAGTGAAGGCGAAAGTGCACCCCTGTCTTAGCTTTATTGCTCCCACACAATCTTCTTTCTCTGCGCCATCAGGATTGTTTTAAATTGGTCTTTTTCTATGACTAAACTGTGGTCACTGAGTCTATATTTGGTCCAGATCTGTCACTGTTTTGTATCGATGATCTGCTGCACTAAATAATTTCACAGACAAACGAAATTAAGTGTTAATCCATTGTTATCATGTCAATGACCACCTAAAAGAAAATGATTCAAAATATGACCTTGTTTGTATGATGTAAAAAAATAAATAAAGAAAAGCTAATTACATTCATTCAAGTGATCGATCAGAAATAAATGTGTACACATTTGGGTATAAAGTTTTCCCTTATGCACTGTGCTTCCCTATTTCCCTTTTTGAAAAAGGGATTTTGAAGGCCCATAGTCTCATTACTCAAATAGCTCATTATTTGTTACAGTGAGGTCAGAGAATTGAGAATTAATCTTGCATGCAATTGCCCCTCTGTCACCTCCATCTTATGCATTGGGGGGTCTGACACAAGCCGCTCCTCCCTGTATGACTCATTAACCATGCTGATGTGACCCTGCTTCTATTTTAAGATCATTACCAAAATGGCCCATTCACATTGGATACCAGCACAGGTAATGATGTCATGGTATAGCACACTTTCAATCTGCATTCTACATTGTTACAATTTATTTTGTATTTATTCCAATTACTCCTATAAATCAAAAGTGTTTTGTTTGCTGGTGTAGTTTTTTACCACAGTAAGGGAGCTGAACCATAAAGCTCTGAATGAAAGATCAATGATTAAATGATTGTTTAACAAACAGCACATCTGTTTACTGAGTTCTTCACTCGCTGAATTCATTTGTCATTAAATCCTCTGATTTAATGTAAGCTAATCCATTGAGAATTAGTTAGACACTGTTTTTAGAATAAAAAGCAGTGTAGATTTTATAAGTAATATAGCAGCAAAAAGCAGCATTTTGTTTTTATGCTCCAAAAACCTGGAACATTTGTTATTAATGTAATATTCATTATTATTGTAATAGTGTTACTTTATTATGTTCTGCACCTTTGCCTAGTCTTTTACTTACTGCATTCCAGACTACATATCTTCTGTTCGAGTCTATTTCATTGCATTTATTAATTGTCATTTTTTGTTTTTTGCACATACTGCAAAACACTTTGATTTGCGTCTAAAATGTATGAAAAGTGCAATATAAATAAAAGTTTTATTTTGTTTTATTATTCCCTAATATACACATCATTATCATTGTTCTTCTTATTATTATTTTTTTTATTTATTAGTTTGTTGTTTCTATTAGTAGTAGTAGTATTATAGAAATGAGAAGAGTGTGTCTTTTCAGCTGATAGTAAAGGATAAATAATTCCCCTTAGACACACACAAACAGTGAAAAGATTATAACAACTGAAATTACTTTATTTCTGATCTCTATAACCTTTAAATTTGGTCCTACACACATCCACATTCTTTTTCACAACTGTGGCCCTGTATACATAAACTCATTACTGCGACTCTGAAACCCAATAAACTCATTATTCTAACTTCACACTGCTCATTATGTGGTTTCTTCACCACATTCATCCCCCTCTTTCACACTCTGCTGGCTTCTCATTCTCTCGTGTGTGTTCCTTTCTTCCCAGCCCTCTGCTTTTGTCTTTCTGTTTTCACAGCTTGCCCACAATGTTCCCGTCCTTCCTCACACCTCTATTGTAATGCAGGACAGCTCTTGGGGAACTGTAATCTTGGACTGTGGCAGGACTCTTCACACCTGGGTGCTACCCTCCCAAACACACACACACATGCACACTGAGGATCCATATACTGCCAGACCCCCTGCAGACTCCGGAGCTGTCAGTGCTTCACTCGGATATCTGCAGTCACCTGCTGCGGTCCCTACCTGGGAGAACGAGACAACTAGAGGGATGAGACAAGCGAGATTTCTTCAGACACGCACACACATATGCACAGTCTGGGTGATGTCACTGGCTGCAATGACGGCACGTCTGAGGAAAGGGCGAGCACTATTCACCCCCCGAAACCTGGATACAGAACCACAAAGGCATATCATACTCATATTGCGACACTCACGTCCCATTTACACTCACAAAGCTCATACTCCTTTTGTGTGTGTGTGTCTCTGCAGCAACTGCTCTTTCTCTGCTTCTTATCGCAACTGTGTCTATCCAATTCTATTCTCTCTTCCATAGTTTGTTGCCAAACTGTCTATTTGTTTCCAGATTTGTAATATCTAAAACCCTTCATGAAAGAGCTAACCCTGCGTTTATGATGCTTTTTAGTCATCTAGGTCATTTTGAATGTCTAGTATTAGTAAATCAAGTTATAATCTCAGCATCATAAATTTATAACACAAATCCAGTCAACTTGACTTGCTACTACTAAGTGAGCTAACACCTTATTCGGTATAACAAATGTTATACTTAATGTATAAAATAACTATATATGTTATATCTCACCCTGAGGATTGAGACAGAACACTCTGGTAAATAAACTATGGTCGTATTTGTAAAGGAAGAGACAAATAGGACACCACACATCAATCACAAACTCTTCAAACTCGAAACTCTGTCCAACCTTCGATAACCATCAGTAAAGGCTATACACACTCATTTAGATCGTGCGGAACGTGTCACTGTGTACGGACGTGAAGGAGAGGAGGCTTTTAACTCATATGCCCTCAGGCTTCAAACCCTGTGGCTTTTTCCACTGGTCACTCAAGGACGTGTGTGAAGAAAATCAACAGTTTACTCATGTGAACAGTTTAGCGGCTATGATCACAGGCCTACAGAGGCCTATTTTGGACCTCCATTTCAGACCAAGGTGAAGGTTTTGTCTCTGTTCAGTTTTTGGTTAATTTGTTAATTTGTTTTTTTTTATAGGGATGGACGGATAAGGCCACTGTCCAGTGTAGGGTGCCACCCTGTGACCTTGTAAAAGAAAACCCATGAAAAATTGATGCGAGAAACATGAGCGTACTGTTTTGTTTTGGCCATTTGAAAGCTCTTGGGGTCATAAATTATGTTCACTCATTCCTCTCCTCCTCCTTGCCTTCTCCTGCTCCATGAGGGCAAGGGGATCCGAGGTGGGGAGCGTCGCTGTGCTCGTTTAAGGTTCAGTACCGACGGCTCAGGTGACTGCATTCTGATTTATATCAGAGCATATAGTAAGATATGGCTGGTCCAATGCCAAGTGAGTTTTACACTGAGCACCAAAGCGATCCATACCTAATCACTCGGCTACATCCATCAAAGCCGCAGAGACGCAACAAACTGAGCTGAGGGGGGTGTTTAGGGGCACGAAGGTCTACCATCATCACTGAAAAAGAGGAATTAACATTACCTCTGCATCAGCTTTCAACCTGATGAACAATCCCTTTAATCCCTAACTGATAGAAATACAAGGCTTGGGTCGGTAAAATCAGTATAGAAAACTCTGGAGCTTGAGGGCACCACATGAACTGAAAATTATATATATATATAACTTTATTTTTAATTTTAGAAAAAAAACCAAAACATTTTAAAGCAATAAAATATAAAAATACAAAATATCACAGATCCCTTCAAATAAAAAAAATATTGTTAACAGCCAAAAAAAAAAAAGAATTATTTGGTACACTATTCGGATTTAATATTCCCAATATAGAGAAATATCATTATGTCACACTTTTGACTATTGCATGTTTTTGAAAACAGAAAACAGAGCTCAGTTTTTGTTTTAAACATACTGTATATCCCTCTTAAAGGGGAAATTACGTGTAGAATAACAACAGTGACTTGTGTTATTCTGCAAACTAATTTTCACCACAAACTGGTTAATATTGCCACCTTGTCATGAGTCTTGGTCATTGGTAGGTTTTTAGCTGTACGTTTTGTAGTTTTGGTGTAGAGGAATCTTTAGTGTGTATGTGGGATACCTGGCTGTCAGTCATAGAAAATACAACATTAATCTCACCTGATTATTAATGTGGGCTGGCTGTTTCTGAGGATAGTCAAAGTGGCGTGAAAGCAATCTGAGAATGTTGAGACTCCATTTGGTGCTTAATTTCATGCCGGACATATTCTTTGTTGTTTTTTGTCTATAGTTTGTTAGCTTACTTGATGTTGATGTTTGTTTGGTTTACTTTCGTATTGATGACTTGATGCTAACTAGTTTAGTGTTGTAGTGGCTGGAGATGTGATGTATGGGGCCAAGGCGAAATCAATAATGTGCACTGTTACTCTGGTTCCTCTAATGAAGCCTCACTCAATCATCATCCAGACTGAGAACTTGACATTAACCTATGATATTTAGATTTTTTTTTTAAGCATGAAGAAGATTCTCCAGATGGAGCAGCAATTACTCAAGTAGCTTTTGTGTTTTGTTATTGTTAAAACTGGCATGAAGCCGCACTCTCAGGATCTGACAAATGCACATAAAGTATGTTTGCGTTCACACATTGCGTGTATATGGTTGCGTGAGTAAAAGGCCTGAAACACAGCCGACACAAACCCAGACTGCAGTCAACAGTGCTACTGTTTTTACTGATATCCGCACTGTTCACTCAGTTAGAGTAGCCTAACAATAAAAGAGTTCACCTAGCTACTTAAATACAATATGCATTTTTGTCATCCAAGTAAGACTAACGATTTGTTGCACTCATTAACCAAACGTTACAGCCAGAGTTTTTTACATTCTAGATACAGAGCTGTCCATCATCATTAACAGAAATATTTATCGGCATCCCTTATTCTAATTGTTTCACATTCATTACAACATTGCTGTTCAAAGCAGATCAAGTTCCACATTTGAACAAGGACAGGCTTCAATTCTGCCGCCCCGATATTCAGATCAGACCTACGCACTTCAGCTGGGTTGGAAAGATCAGTACAGGCAAATAAATGAAAAAACACTAGGGTGCTGTGTATGAGTGGTGTTTTGCATCAATGACATTGTAATTGATTAAACAAGAACTATGTTCTTGTTTAAAATATGAGCTCGATTCAAGTCATTTGTTTCTAAAGGTCTAATCATATGTGTAATTAAATTGAGTGAATCTGATTGGTGTCTTTACATTTACGTTTAGGAAACACATTTAGCCAAAGTAAGACAGAATACAATCTAAGAATAGAGCTGAGCAGGTTGAGGGTTAAGGGCCTTGCTCTTGCACAAGGCTTGGGTCGGTAAAATCAGTATAGAAAACTCAGGAGCTAAAGGGCGCAACATGAATTAAAAATGATAGAGTTAAGGGCCCACGGTGGCTCTCTAGTAGTCCTTGGATTTGAACTTGCAACATTCTGGTCCCTAGTGCAGAACCTTAACCACTGGTTTAATGTTCACCAAAGTGAAAGAACTGTAAATCCTAGCTTATTGTGCCTCTGGTTATTTTACTGGATAAGTTTGGTGGTTCACTAGGCCTTCTACCTTTTTATTCATAACAAGTCTTTCATTTGTGTTTAGAACAAAATTATTGGGATTTTAAATTAGTCACTGAAAATACAACAATTTACCCTGTTTTAGCACGAGGCAACTTATGGACAGCGCAATATGGTCTACTATGAAAACATACTTGGATTTATTAGCACTAAATGACCCTACATTAGCAGCAACTCTCCAAGCTGTACGGTTGGGCAACCAGGGACTAGGATTAGGAGTAATGTGAGAGTGCGGTGTAGAAGAATTTTGGTGTATGTGTTTGTGTGGCAGAGTGGTGGAGTATTGAATACCAGCTCTCTGTGGCACTGTGGGAGGCCTGGTGCTAATTTCTTCTGAACAGGAGCAGCTGTTGTTTTTGCCAATGTGCCCAAAATGGTGCCACATTCACCAGAAGGACAGCTGGATTAGTAATGCTTTTATAATGCTTTTGCTATATTAGCTGTACTACCCCAACCTGTGTGCAGTATAAGTTGTAACTGTAAAAGTTACTCAAAATGTAATCAAACTTGATTCCATGTTCCTCTAATAAAGGAGCATTTCTTAATGGCAGCAAATTTGAACAAACTCGCTCTGAAAGAAAAGCGTCATGGATCATTACATTCTGTCAAACAGGTTAACAGAAGAATAACTGACAACAGCCATTAATAACAGCGAATGACGTCACCCTTCTATAGCCTGGATCAATCAGATTTGGTTTACTTGCAATTGCTCTTTGTCAATAAAAAGCCAAATCAATCCATGTTAGCATGCATGGCCACGCTTCCCATGAAACCCTCCTAAATGTTATGCTGTGCTATCACACTGCTAATTACCTTATCAACCTTTAATGTGTTTACAAATACTAAACAGCAAAGTGAATTTCTCCAGACCACAGGGGCCATCAGTCATTCGATAGCTTAGATTTAGATTTATTTATTGAGCACAGGGCTACCCTGCTTTAGAGCTTTAATAGTTTTATGGTGATGATTACGGTTAGTGCAGCGGGATGTGGGGTCATTAACCCTCATGTTCGGTTCAGTAGTTAGCCCCTAGATGACCAATTGAAAATTTCGGTAGATGACCTTTGAAATTGACACACAAAAAAAACCTTCACATTCTTGGGGGTTCTTCCTGATGGCAGGTTTGTGCACACAGGTGTGCGTGTAAATCAGAGCTTTAGGGAATGTGACATGGGCTAAATTCACCTTCTTGCTCTTGTTCAATAACTACTAACGTAGTTTCATATTTACAAAATAGTTGATTAATATATTTGACCTTATTACTTTATACATTTCACCTTATTACGGTTAAAATGACCTTATCATAATCTCTGTGGCATTAATATGATTTATATAATATAAATCGGATCTTTTTCATGTTCATTAGAGAAACTGAGCCAAGCACATAAAGTCACTTTTAATATCTTTAAAATCATTATTTTTCGTGTCATTGCTTTTTAGTAAAACATGTAAGGTTAGTCATTTCGACCTTAATAGTGCATATATGGGTTAAGAAACCAAAGCTGATTATGTTATATTTCATAATCATTAATAATGGTTTGTTAAGGTCAATGCAATGACTAGCACTGTAACAAGGCCTCTTTGTGTAATGAGTGTAATGCTATAAAAGTGCCATTCAGGTGAATCTACGCTTTCTACCTGTGATCATTCGTTTGATTTTGTATTTGTTGGTGGAATATTAATCCAGTTAACACTGTTTCTTTTTAGTGAATCATTACATCGAACTCATTAAGACAAATCTCAAAATACAGAAAAGACACATGCTATTAGTGGTTCCAATGTAACTATTGAAGAATTTAGCGTGACCACCTGAATAATCTTCTTCTAATCACATTAAAATCTCAGTGGTACAGGAAACATACAATGTCACATTTCATGGTTATTATTATTATTATTATTATATATTTACAACAATAACAAACATGGCATAATACAGTTGTTAAGTTGTTATCATTATAATATAATATTCAGGAGTGGAATGGTATAAACAAAATTCACAGTATCGGTATGTTGTGATAACCGTACTACAATATCATGGGTTTTACTGTATTTCAAAGTGGATGATATTAAATGACATCAATTATTTGGTTTGGGAAAATGCTAGAACATGACATTTGAAAATGGACTTGTTAAGAGGATTGGCCTTCAGTAGTTTTTTTAAACAAGGTAGAAATTCAAATCACTCTGGATTTCGCTTGGTATGATTGTATGATTGTAGGCTGCTCTGTTTTACAAGTTATGTTTCAAGGGACTTTTTTCTATGGTGCCTTTATCTATAACAGTATTAATTTCTTTTCAGAGTCCAAGAAGATTATTAAATAATACATTTCTATGAAAAGTATCAATCAGCCACCACAAATGCTTTTGTAAATGGCACCATTTTCCATTTACAAAAACATTTGTGGTGGCTGATTGATACTTTTATAGCACCATTGACCATTTATATAGCAGTATAGCACCTTTTTCCATTTACAAAAGCATTTGTTTCTTTTCATAGAAATGTATTATTTAATAATCTTCTTGGGCTCTGAAAAGAAATTTATTGTAGGCTTCATTAGAACCCATTACCTTGTTTCTGCTTGCAGATCATTTCATTTTATCATAGTGCCACCTATTGTGCATAACATTTTATTACAAGTTGCTTACCTCACACACAAAACTGGGTAAAGAAAATACATCTACATATGTGTGTTAGCCTTCAGAAATACAAGGAATGTATGTCTGGGTGCATGTCAGCTGCTCATTTATTAAAATAGATAAGATGATCGCTTCATTTTCTGATTTCTATCTGGGTTGTTTGTTCTTTAAATGGTAAGCTACCCTGTTTTACATATCTTTTTCGTTCAAGGGACATGCCACATCTGGAAATATCTTTTATTTGTAACGTCACTATCTATAGTATAACATTAATGGTGTAACAATCTCAGATTTCATTATCATACCACCAGACCAGTATACCATCACACCCATAGTGGGAAACAAACTGCTCCCAAATTCAGTATCACATAGGCTGTTCCTGAGCTAGACAGGACAATAATTGTATCCCGAACAGTAGTGTTGGATAAAAGGGATCTTATTACAGTAGAATTCATCCTAACAAGTAATGATTACTGAGACAACCATATAATGATAACAATAATATAATTGTATATGATATTAACTGTGAGGTACACAGTTTATCAATCACAGGTAACAACAGAAGAGAAAGCACCTACATAGACATATACACACAGTGCTGTGAGCGCTGCTCTTGGAAGAGGAAATAATAGTACAAATGATACAGACAGTGAAAGAAATGTTTGCAATTTACTATCACGCTTTCAACCCTAATACCACACAAAGGTGAATCAGAACCAGTGCAGTCATCATCTGGTAAATTTAGGACATGAATGGCTTTCTGTAAAAATGTTTGACGATGGAGCAGAAGAGGGGTTGTTACTCTAAAAATATTTTATGCAATCATTAACTTGACCAATCTCTGACTATTTTATATTGATTCAGCTTGTTGGAGTGAGTGTGGTGTTAAAGTGCTAGTAGAGTACATGGGGATCTGAGTATTTGAAATATAGTCTATATTAGAATAGAATAGAATAGAAAGCTCCTTTATTGTCACATATACAAGTACAGTACAGTGAAATTGATTCTTCCCAGCATGTTGGTAAGCTGGGGTCAGAGCGCAGGGTCAGCC
>JAOUQW010000002.1:5262569-5282243 GCA_028565825.1 Olivaichthys viedmensis | reverse complement strand
AGTGAAAAAAAAGTGAATAAAAATTATAGCATTTCTCGGAAGTCCACGAGAAAAGCTCCAATAAAGTGCAGGAGTGCGGTGATAGTCAGGAGGTGTGTGTGACTATCTAAGGTGTGTGTTGGTAAGGGTCTAAAAGATACAAAAGTAAATCAAGGGTATGTGTTGATGCAAGGACTTTGACCTTTTTTTAACTTGTTAGTTAATGTCCCTGGTCATACTGCGCATGATTCATCGGTATCAATCACTTCAAAAAGCAAAAAACAAATCTCCTTTCAAAATGACATTTGCCCATCTTTCTTTTCTTTCTTGACTATGTCTCCATGAAAGCGCGGACAGTGCAAAATAATATTAGCCAGTATTATCATGACGTGTTTCAACTTCCCCTCCCCCAATCAGAAATGCATCACGTAATGAGTTATGACTTAGGTTGAGTTTTCGAAAAGAATGTTAAACTAATGCATGTTATCCCAGAGCATAATCTTGCGTGTGTGTGTGTCTCAGGGTGTGTGTAACCCGGTGGTGCTGTTTGAAGAGCCCTCAGCTATAGTACAGCTGGAGTACAGTCAGAAAGTGCTTCTTGTTTCTACCTGTCAGCGCTCCCTCCTGTTTAACACTCAAGAGCAATCGCTACAGCAGCTGGGCACCAAACCCAGAAAAAGGTAAGACATTAAAGACACAGACTTACTATCTTTCCTTTCAGTACCATTCCATATGAATGTAAAAAATCATAAACAATTGCAGGAGCCTCTGAGTTTTGAGATGTATATGACCTTGTATGCTTATAGGAAATGTAATATGCTTGTGCTACGCTAGGACTAACCGATCATGTTGCTGCTTTGTTCTTAAAATAAACCACCCATGACATTGTATTGAAATCCTACACCTGTATACACCTCAGTCATGGATTTTAATTTGGACTCTAACTCCATCCATATCCAAATCCCTCTATTACAAAATTACAAACATGATACTGCAAAAGCAAATCAAACATGATAGAAAAATACATTCACATAATAAACGATCAATGTAAACTTACGTAAAACATCCCTTTTCATGACACCGTGACGGTACAGTGAGTGCGTTTGCATTCACACTAATAATCCGATCATTATCCAATTTCAGCAGTTACCAGAATATTCAAGTGGTCATGTAAACGGCATACTGCAAATTAAGAAATTAAGAAGTCCGATAAAGACATCTGGATTGTAGGTCAATAATTAGAAAAAACATTTTCAGTGCATGTATACCGTTAACCTAATCGAAAAGAGAGAAAAAAATTATCTTGAATTATGAATATATGAATTATATTACGTGCATTTCTCAACCATAAAAATTCCCAAATAAATATTTACCAGTAAAGTGACTTGAGAGCAAACTGGCTAGCAGCCAGTAACCTCCGGTCAGTTTCTAACCAACAGACAAGAAATACATGGTGCATGGATATATATATATATATAAAGAAAAAGTGAGGAAAATTAAACATTGTAGTGTTTATCAGCACTACTCCACTACTTGGTCGACAAAATGGTTTAATTACTTACAAGCTACTTGATTTTAAAAACGGTAATGCTGTCACCTCACTACAGGAAAACTAATAACGTAAAGTAACGCAATTTTGTACATGTAAACACACTCGGGTGTCCACTAAACTGCCCTCTTATTCCTTCAAAGCAACGGAAAGTTTGGTGCCTGTTTCCAGCCTGCACTGTGCAAGCAGAGTGACCTGCTGGTGTACGCGGCACGGCCCGGCCTGCGTCTCTGGAGGACAGATGTGCGTGGCCGCGTGCAGGAAACGCACGTCCTCAAGCCGCTCTTTAACCAGGATGTGGCTCAGTTTGAGCTCTTCCCGCGCTCAAGTCCCAACGGAGCCTACCGGCCCACTGAAAGGCAGCTGGGCCTCGTGAGCTGCTTCCTCAAGGAGGGCTGGGTGCTCAGCTGGAACGAGTACAGCGTCTACATAGTGGACTGTACCAATCAGGTACGAAGGGTTTGTTCGTTTGTATATTGTTTGTTTGTATACATATGTCATATGGTTTATAGGAGTGTGATTGTTTCAGACTTTTCCGTCTAAGTGTACAGTATGTTTCCATAAGGCCAAATTTTCACACTTCTCCCAAATACTCGAGTCCATACTCAGGATGGATTCTGGGCTCATTTGGGGGAGGGCGTCATCATCACGAATTTGTCCGTGTCAAAACAAACCTCTTCCAAAACCCAGATTGATTGTGAAATTCTGTAAGTTCCCTCTGCTGTGCACAAAATCTTTGCAAAATGGGACCCCTACTTGTTCTTATTAATGTTCATTTATTTCATTAGTGGTTCTTTACTTTTGTTCAACACTGATCAACGGTTCAGGTGAAGCCTTTCAGGCTTATAAACAAAAATAGTTCAGAGTTTTTATGAATTGTAGCCTTCTTAGCTCGCTCTCTCTCTCTCTCTCTATATATATATATATATATATATATATGTTTGTATGTATGTATGTATATGTGTGTGTGTATATTTTTTTATATATATATAATGTGTGAGAGAGAGAGAGAGAGAGAAGCCATTCTATCTCTTTTGCAGACCACAACATGCCCTTTCCTGCCGTTGTGAAACTTTTTAAATAAAGTGAAGAGAGGTTAAGCCAATCATGGTATTCAGTATCCAGCCCCAGGAGCAGATCGCTTTCATACAGGGTGTGATCCACAACCGAGTTGACATGAAGCTAACCCCAGATCACTGTTTTTAACTGGATCAGAGATCGGTTCCCTAGACGGCACCGCAGCTTTTACACTCGACCAAACGTACCATACTCCCGGTGCAAACGCGCAAAGTGTAAAAACATTGCATTCTTCAAAGCATCAAGAGTAAAAGCGTGTCATTTGTTTACTTCAAGGTCATCGTCGGCGGGATGGAAAGCTGCGGAGACATCGTGTCTGTGTCTTGCACAGAAAACGAGATCTTCATATTGAAAGGAGACCGAGACATTATGCGTATCTCTAACTGCCCAGAGGGACTGGTCTCCAACAGTAAGGCTCGTTCCTTATGTCACGGCATATCATGAGTCATTTATTCAAATTCCGCAGGAACTTTGACTTCCTGCTGAAACGTTAATCTAGGATGCTTGAAACATTGCAGGCTTTGTAGTTCATAGCTCTATTCTGCTGAATTGTTTATATAATAGTGGGTTTATAGGATTAGTTTGAATTGCATGAACAACAGTTGTTGTCTAATTCCGAGGTTTTCAGTCTAATCTTCGGGCCACCCAACCAGTCCACATTTTTGTTCTGCACCAAACGAAAGTGTAGTTTGACTTGTAGTTCTCAATGACAGGACTGAAAAACACCCACTCTTCCCCCCCACCTCTTTCAGTGCCAGATCTGTCCTTCCGCCTGACCTCCCCTCTCTCCACCCCAACCGTCCTGCTCCCCCCAAACGGTGCGGTGGAAACGGCTCAGCCGATCAGGACCATGGCCATCGTCGTGGAACCAGAGGAGCGGCCCAAAGCAGAGGAGTCTGAGGAGGCACAGGAGGAGTTCAGCCAGGCCCTGGAGGCATTGGAGGTGGCCGAGGAAGTCGAGGGCCTGAAGAAGGCAGCGACAGACGCAAGAAGTCGCAGCAGCTCCATCACATCGTGGGAGAGCACACAGGGCACTTCGGAGATGTCCTCCAGCCGCTACAGCACCATCACACAAGAGGATTTTCAGCAGGAACTGGTGGTCAAACCCATCAAACTGAAGAGAAAGGGCAAGAGGATAAGGCAGGGTGAGCGCAGCAGGGTGTCATCATCATCTTAGCTTTAGCAAGCCTGATATTCTGTGTGGTAGCGAGTTCAGTTACTGTAAACAGTGAATATGTGTTCAGTGCCTTACCTGCTTTGACTAGGTGCACGATATAATTTACAAGATTGCTGTTGTGGATTTTTCTTTTTTCTTTTTATCCATGATGCATGTTTTTTCATGCATGGCTAAAATGATAATCACAATTCCGTTGCTAAAATATTGAATCCAATGATTATTTAATACAATTATTCCACCAATTTATCAAGAAAACAGTTTTATTGCGCTTTGTCACAAATTGTTATTTTAAACCAACGGAAAACAGCCTTTTCTTTTACATTATACATTCTCAATGTTCCTTTACATACAAGTCTTTTAATCAGAATAAGACTGCCCCTTAGTCACATGAACTGAGTGTTAACATTTTAAATTCTAAACATAAACTCATTTCGACTCTAAATGCATGCATAACAGATGGGGAGCATGTGATGGAAACCATAGTCAATAAAAAAATTTAAAAAAGCTGTTAGCCAATTAGCTAAGTTAAGCTAAGGTCACAGTCAATTGATGTCTAATTAATTGAGGAAGCCAAAAATTGAAATAGTGTTATTTGTGCTGTTCTATCACTGAAATACCCTTTTATTGATGACATGATATCACTTCACAATGAAATAAATGTTTTTTGATGATGCGGAGAATAAGTGTTGCAGTGCTGCAGCTTCAGCTTGTGTGCATGTGTTTTCATAGAGAGCGGGAACTGCGTGAATGAGCGCAGCAGCTGGTCAGAGAGCATGTACAGCCAGGACGGTGTGTTCAGCGACGGGCTCCCCACGCCCGCCAGCGAGCCGCCCTCGGACCGCACCAGCCTCCTGTGCAGCAGCCTGGACCTCCACAGCAACGACTCACCAGACCATGACGACTCCGTGTGCATAGAGCCCCTCAGCTCCGAGCCATTTTTGATGCAGAACCTTTCAGAACACCGGATCCAGGACCAGGAGAGCAGGGAAAGCCTCATGAGCAAAGAAGCAGTGGTTCAGCCCCCATGCCTCACATCCCTCTGTCTACAAGACATGGACTGCCAGGCTTACGGTGACCCCGCCGATGTCATGGAGACCAAGGAGCAAACAACCACCACTCCAGATGTGGACATGCTGCTGGAGTGCACCTTCTCCTACATGCACGCCGCTGAGGAGAAGCCCGATGGAGCTGGACCCATACATGATCCAGCGCTCCAGGCCAAGGATGATTTGGAAAGGGACTTTGATTTGGATTTTTCGTACTATCCCATTAGGCCACTGGCCTATTCCCCAGAACCAGAGCCGGAGCCGTCACCCTCTAGTGACGAGGAGGACATATACGGACATGGAGTGCCGTCTAGTGCTAGCCTGGCAGATGGCCTCAGTACTCTGGGCTTTCAAGGTTCTATCTTGAAGCAGACTGAGCAGGAAGACACGCGTCTCTACAAATCAGACCAGGTAAGAGCGCAACCGAGTTGCACGCGAACTATAGGAATTCTAATAAGCGAGAACGATTTAATTGCATTTTATAGGAAAAGCCGTGACCACTAACTCCGCCACCAGCCCTAACCGTAACCTTTCATAACTTTTCATGCTGTTTGGCTCATGCAAATTCTTTTATATTTGCTATTGTGGGACCATGTTGAAGAGAAAGCAAACTCATGAACTGCCAATGAGCCTCTTGTCACAGCAGCAGGCTGAGGTGATGGATCATGTGGTTTTTAGGGCAAAAATAGTATGTCTATTTTTTATAACTAATGGCAAATGCAAGTGATTGGTAAAGGTAATATGTGCTTATTAAAGTTATCATAACAGCGGTGTACAACCCAGTCATCAAAGAACCTCTGCTGGCTTGTATTTCTGAAGAGCTGGCTTTAGTAAAGCAGCCGATGATTTTTGTGGCATTTTAATGTCTTTGCTTTCTTCCAGCTCTGTCATCCAATCCAATTTCTTGTTCTGTTGATTTTCAGAGAGTTGTTTAAAAGACGTCAGATTGGGTTTAGGACAATAAAGAAGGCAGCGTTCAGAAACGGCGCACTGAATTCCGTTTCCTTGTTTTGTGCTCTTGGCGCAGTTGGCCGAGAGTTGGATGGGCTACAGTGGGCCGGGCTGTGGCATCCTCAGTCTGGTAGTGACAGAGCGACACGTCTGGTGCCTGGACTTCAAAGGAGTCCTGTACTGCAGCAGCCTCGGCAACGGCAGCCTGAGCTGGCAGAAGTTTGAGGAGAATGTCCAGCAGGTGGCCTTGTCCCCTTCAGGTGAGCAGAGCCTTTTGCAATTTTTGTTTTTCCTCATGACAGTTCTTACTTTGTCTTTCACAGATTTTATAGGCTATAAAGGGACTGGACTTCCTTACCACGCTCTAATCTAAAGATAAGACCTCTGTATATCGTAACTTGCACGCAAAACCATAGACACCAGAACGACAAGAATCGGGAGGGGGCATTGCAGAGGCGGTGGGGGGTTGATCATGGTTAAAAATGTTTGTTTTCTTATTCAGTTAACAGCAATTAAAACATGGAAATGTTGGCATAAAAGACGGCAGCACTCAGTAGGCTACGTTTGAAAAAGGCTTGAAATGACCATTAACCCGTCGCCCCGGCGACTACTAAACAAAAGCTGAGTGAATGATGCGTGTTCTTGCCTGGGACAGCTGCCGACAATAAAAAAGTAATCAGTAACGAGGACTCTTTGCAACAGTCATCCTAAATCTCTCAGCAGAAACTGGATTCTCAAAACCCGCTGTAGTTTACGAGTGATGGTGGCTGAAATGGACGGTTAAGTCTGTAGGCAGTTATAGCTGCTGCTGGCAAGATATGACGGTCATGAGGTCATGATTAACAGCAGTCTAAGGGTCTTGTAGGAATTAGAGCTTTAGAGCTGTTTGTGTGTAAATAACCTGTGGTTTGAGAGGAGGTTTATATTTATTGTTAATGGTTATCGAACTTATCTTAAAGTTATTTAAAATATTAGTAGCTTGGTATTTTCTCTTACTTTTGTGATGTATTATTTTGACAGATTTGGTGAAACAATTACAACTATTAAACATTTGAAGGCCCGGCCGTTCCTTCTTTGTGGCCATGTGATTAGTAAATAAAAACTTTAATCATTGTGAAAATAAAAATGCAGTTTACAGGCGACAGGGTCTTGTGATGACTGTTTGGCGCCTCACGGGGGTGCTATAAGTTTAGCACCAATAAGATGTAGATAAACATCACGTTCATTTAAAATAAAAAAGGTTTCAGGCACGGGCAGGTAATAACATTTCAAGGATGCCACAGAAATGCATATAAAATTTTATAAAAAGTTTTTCTGGGAAATAAAATAAAACATTTAATTGGGAGTTCAATAATTTTGTTGCGAGTTCAATGATGTGGGAAATTGTGGAATTTTCATGTAGTGGTATGGAAAAGTGCTTGGTATAACTTGCAGTTCCTGGTACACAGTATTTCCCAGAAAAGTGGTATGCATTGTGTAAAGTTTGCGCATGGTCTTCCTGTTGTGTCTTCTTAGGCTTATTGCTGTGGAAGGTGGAACAGAAGACCATGACGGCCTATGCCTGCGGTAAAGTCACCATCAAGGGCAAAAGGCACTGGTACAAGGCCCTGGATGAGACAGCCTTTGTGGCGTTGAGTGATGACACGGCCTGGATCATACGCACCAGCGGAGACCTTTATCTCCAGACAGGTGAGACGTGCAGTGGACATTAATTGTCCTTAAATAGGATCTCATGAATGAAAGCGTGCGTGGGCAAATGTGTTTGTGTACACCTGTGCTAGTTATCCACTGCTTTTAGTGCTTTTTGAATCGTAAGTGTAGTCTTCATGTCAAAAACAGGATTGGTTAGTTTTTTAAAACTATAGCAAGTGATATGTCATTTTCTTGCTCAATATTGAACCAGACAAAGGGTAAAAAAATTGCACAGAAACCCACAGCATGTACACCGCCAGGTGTGTCGTGTTTTAATAGTTGACCATTAGATGGCGCCACATGCCTTTGCTAAAAAAACTAAAACAAAACAATTTAGCATAAACCCTGCAGTTCCAAATTTACACAAAAATATTCAACATCTGCTTTAACTCTTAACACTTTGGGCAAGTGTTTATTTGTGACTATAGTAGTCATGAACTGAAAAGAAGAAGAATGGCTCTGTTGGAGAGTCTTGTGTCAGGGAGCCTTACATAACCCTGCGTAGCGTGATCAAGCACAGCAGCTCTCAGCGTAGCTCTCTTCATGGAAATCCCCAGCAAGAGGTTTCTGCTCGGGCCTCCAACTCTTAACCACATTGTTGCTGTGAATACACTGACAAGCTGTTACTATATCCACTTCTTTGCTTAATTCAGTAGATACTTTTCGTGCTTTTATTTGCAAAAAGAACATTTAATATGTTGTTTCCACGAGTGGTTAATGTCACTTTGACAAGGACAGAATCAAGGGAAGGGAAATCTTTGAAATTGAAAGCAAAGACTGTGACGGCATAGCTTGCATTACGTGCAGAAGGCATTTGTAGTTACAGGACTCTGTTCTTGATGAGTGCCAGAATTCAAACTTTATTTCTTTATATTTTATTGCATTTTGAGATATAAACAAGGAGCCCATAACTGAATAACATGATGGTAAGACATTGAAGAAGTGGGGTATAATGTGATAAATACATAAAGGGAATTACTTCCTCAATAATACTCCTAAAATAAAATAAAAACAGTACAAGGAAAGAGCGAGATAAAGGCCATCACAGTTAACTACAGTTGAGTACAAAGGTTTGCCTACCTTTAGGATTTTTATACCAACAAAACGTTTGGTGTGTTAGGTTTCACACATGTTCCTTCATTATCACAAGTAACAAAAGTGCTCAAACGGTGCATGTTGAATTATATTAAACAGTTACAACTAATAAACGTTTGAAGGTTAAACTGTATGGAATTAATAATCTACTTAATTCAAAATGATAACAGTTCAAAAGTCTTTCTGAATGTGATCTAAATTTTCTCTAATATCTTAACCCCAGCCTTTTATAACTGCCTCCAACCTCTTTCGTATCTTCTCAGTTTCAATAGTCGCCTCAAGTTCTTCTCGTCATATCTTTTCTAACTCTGCCAGAACGCTCGGCCAGCCTTTACTTTCTCGACATGTTTGTTATAAATATGCTAGATGTCGTACACTGGCTTCAAATCAGAGAGCGGGCTCTCCAGACTTCTTTCTTTGATTTCTTTAAACTTTTTGAAATATTCTTTTCTGTTTTTGCCATCATGTTTTCTATGTACTCTCCTGAAACATAACTATTTTAAGAGAATGGGAATATGTAATAGTTTCTGATTATATTCTGATCCATTTCTCTCTATGTGTGTGTGTGCGTTTGTTTGTGTCAGGGCTTAGCGTGGACCGGCCGTGCGCACGCTCTGTGAAAGTGGACTGCCCGTGTCCCATGGCACAGATAGCAGCGCGGGGCAGTGTGGTGTGGGCACTGAGCGAGCAAAGGGTTCTCTTCTACAGAGAGGGTCTCAGCAGCTACTGCGCAGAGGGTGAACAGTGGAAATACGACAAAGTCAGGTACCCCACCTCTCTCCAGCCTTTTTCAATGGCTACGATGAATAATGGGGAACTGCTAACACGATCTACTTTTCATAGTGCAAAGTGCTCGCAGTGGTTGATTTTAGTTAGATTGATTACGTCTTCCTTTTAGTGAAATGGCAAAACTGGGATAAGGTCATTATCGCAAAGATTCATATCAGCAATAAAGTAATTAAATCCATTTTGTATCTGCATTCTATAAACTTTTGTTATGGAAGTGAAAATCCTGAGAAAGTACTGTCCTATCCCAGGTCTGATTGCACTACGTTATCATAGTTTAGAATGTACTTAGCTGTGATTGCTTGTACGTTTCCAAATAACAGCTGACGGTGCTATGAGTGTGTCTTGTCACTTAAAAATGACATTATAAGGTTACTGGCTTAAAACCATAATATTCTGTATATAGACCTTGAGTTTGAGAAAGGCGCAATATAAATTAAACATTTATTATTATTTTTATTATTATTATTATTATTATTATTATTGAATTGTTTAACAAATAACATACAGTACCAGTCAAAAGTTTGGACACACCTGATTTCTTCAGTTTTACTATTTACGACTATTTTAGAATAATAATAAAGACTTTATTATCATTAACACTCTGAACACAGTGACCAAGAAAAGTGTTCAACAAATCAAAACTATTTTAGAATTCTTAACAGTGTTCCTGATGAAGCTTTACACACTCTCGGCATCTTCTCAACTTCTTCACCACCCAGGAGGCTTTTCTTAAACTTCCCAAAGAGGCCGAGCGACTTCTTGTCTGCTTCTCCTCAGTAAAACTATCTGTTTGGGGAAACAATTTAATTTTAAGTAAAAAAATAAAATAATAAAATACATTTTGATTGAGAAATAAATGTATACATGGGCATTAACCTCATGATATACATTTGTCTTAGAAACAAATTTCAATTATAAGCCTTTATTAAAATGTCTTTAAGACAATGAAAAACATGTATTCAATCCAGTGTGTCCAAACCTTTGACTGGTACTGTACATGTTTGGCAAGTAACGTATAACAAGTGTGTGCTCATTAATTTTGATTTGTCTGACATGACAGTTTTAAGAACTAAAAGGTGTAAAACCGTAATCATGTCAGTCAGATTTTAATCTGTACGCGTGTGTGGACGTCTATACAGTGAGAATCAGCGTCTGGAGCCCATTTGCATTGCTCTGGGTGAAAACAACATACTGTGGGCTCTGGACACCAGCGGTAGCCTGTGGCTCAGAACCGGGGTAACGGCTAAGAAGCCCCAGGGTGAAGACGAGCACTGGTGGCAGGTACACACAATACAGTAGGGTCCAAACATCTGAGTCTACTACCAAGAACCGAATTTTATCAAATATGAAAAACTAATACAAAATTGTACTTAGTTGATGCTTATTCAAAAATAGATTGTTTAAAACTGTTTATTATTTATATTATTTAAAACTTTTTTTTCCTTTTTTTTTTTTTTTAGAAATACTCAGGAAATATACTTTTTGACTTCTGTGAGTGAAGAATGGTGGTGGTGGTTTTTTGCTTGTTTGTTTGACAATTTAATTTGACAAAATATTTGTTTTTCATAACGGACTAAAGGTTCTTGATACTAAACTCTAAACTGTTGGTGGTGTTTCGAACTTAAGTGTATCTGCATTAATGCTTTTAAGACCTGGTGAATGTGTACAACACCTTTTAAACATGCCACACAAATCGTGACCTCAGTGTTATAAGGTTCTATCTGGGCGAAGAGTCGTTCTGAGATATGGGGCTTCAAAGTTTTGACATTCTAGCTAACAAAACTCAAAAGTAGTGTAATCTACACTTGCAGCTCAACAAGGCCGACACTTTTAAGGTTACTTCAATTTTATATTATCAAAGTTCTGAGACAATTATAAAGTGGATTTTTGAACACTGACCAAACTCAGCAAAGAAAGACATTTTAAGCCTGTTAACCCTCGTGTTGTCTTAAGGGTCAAAAATGAGCCGCCACCATGTTTAACAGCAGAGAAAAGCCCTGAAATGATCTTTTTTCAACTTGAAATTTGGGGACTCTTCCTAGAGTGACCCTAACATTAGAAAAAGTGAAACATTGCCTTATTGTTTATATTTCCATGAAAGCTATACACCGCCAGGGTATAAAGATTGTCTTAGGGTCATTTTTGACTCTTACAACAAGGGGAGTATACATAATGTTAAGAAAAAAAAAAACTATTCTAAAACTGACAGCATCAGTATAAAAGCAAAGGACCGCATGTGAATGCTGGTAGGTTAAGCCCATTATAAGTGCACACCACCAAATCAACCCTAAGCCTATTTTTTTTCCTTTTCAACAACGATATATCAGAGCTTTGAGTATCAGCCGATACCAATATTGATCCGATATTGGCCTCCTCACAGTAACCGAGACGACTCCCTGCATGCTTCTTCTGCCAAGTTATGCAAAGCATCACAGGCATGATGCTTTGAGACAACTTGTGTCCTATGTTGATGTGCAAGGTCTGTGTGGCGTCAGTCAACATCACACACGTTCACGGCAGACGTTAGTGGATCAGAAAACATAGGAAATCCAATCCGATACCGATCCAGCTTTTCAGGCCAGTATCAGGACCAGTGCCAATACTCGGTATCAGATTGGTGCATCCCTACCATCAATAGTAAATGAGTGCTTTTAAAGTGCTTTTTGCCTCCAACAATGCATTTGCAATTCAGAACAGTAATGCAGCTGGTACAGGTGCATACAAATACATCTGTCTGCTTCTACATTAGCCTTTCAGGGTTGTTCGGGGAATCAGGTCCTGGATGATGGTGAGTCATACCAAATGGACTGTCACAGTACTGGCTAGCATTTGTGAGTTGGATTTGCATGTCTTATCGTGTTTTTCCATTTCCACTAAACGGATTTGTCCTGCGAGCCAAGTTTGAAAAATTGCACAGCCTTTCTGCTGATCTGTGGCATGGTTTTGCCAGCTGTTTGCACATCTCCTGGGCTTTTTCAACAAAACCTTTTAATCCCAGAAAACCAGGAATTAGATAACGCTTAAAAAAAACATGGCTGTACAGCCGGCCACGTTCAAGATGCTCTCTCCTTACATATGGAGAGCAAGACCAAGGGGATGAACAGCAAACTGCGGTGCCCTTCAAAATTAATAGCACCCTTGGTAAAGATGAGAAAAACAGGCTATGAAAATATGCCTTCATTGTTTCGCCACTTGACCTTACACTAAAACACGGTGTTACTTGCCATTGTGTTGATAACACTGATATTGACTCCTCATTTAGTACAACGCTCTAAGCATTATGCATTATTGTTTCTACCGATTTGAGTGAACAGTCGAATATTCAAATTATTTGTTGTTGTTGTACTCAAATATATATTAGTGAAGAATGATGTAATCCTGTTTGGGACATAGTCACTGTCGTAAGAAAAGCTCGTATCTATGAAACGGTAACTGAAAGGGGAAAGACTCATCTTAGCATCAAAAACTTGAAATGTTTGCTTTTCAAAAGACCGTACAAATGTTGAATCTATATTAGGCCGTTATTTAGCACGATGCACCTTTTAATATAGGTGCAGGGTTTTTAATATCATGTAAAGTTTTCTTTCTACTTCTAGTGTAATGAATGATAGATCATGATCACCACCAAAAACTATATTAACTGGATAGACAGACAGACACTTTATTGATCCCAAGGGAAATTGTAGAATAGTGTTGGAAACATGCATGCACAAGGATAATGCTAGCTAGAATATGCTGACTAGCTAACTAAAACGATATAATAACACGATAAAGGTAATGTCCATTTTCAGTAGCTTGACAGCATTCCATTATAAACTAAAAGAGGTATTTAAAAAATTCCTTTAGACATTTCAACAAACATGATAAGCTCGAGTAACTCATTTTTTTCCTCATTTCTCTTTCCCTTAGATATGATTTTATGTGTGGAATGCTGATGTTGAAGTCCTTGGAGATAGCGGGTGTGACGAAAAGGTTTCACAGCCAGTGGACCATTTCCACTTGTCTATTTATCATGAAACATTCACACATTGTAAAGGGCTGCTGGCGTTTTCAAAAAAAATAACAAGGTTCTCTTATGACAGCGATGATATATAATTTCTATTAAACCGTACTGTAGCTGCAGGAACATACCCGACCCACACATGAGCGCATTTTTGCCAAGCCCTTAATGAATTTAATGAATGAAATTAAGTGTGTTTGAGCAGGATTACCCTGGGACTGGTAAGAAAACCATCCAAGCGTCTGGAGTGTGATGAAACCTTGAGTATTTTAAAATAAAACCGGAACGGGGGCAGTGTGTGCTTACCCTCATCCCGAGCAGCAGGAAGCCAATCTCCTCCATCAGCGGGTACTTCCTGATCTGTTGCTCACGCTTCTCCTGCGAGGCGAAGGGGTCGTAACTGCGCTGGCCGATTTTCACGTCCATGATGCAGGGTTTCTGGAAGCGGCGTGTGACGTCCTCTAGCTTCAGATACAGCTCTGTACATGAAGAGAATCATCAGAAATCATTAGGATCATTCAAGTTAAGGTACCAAGCACACAAGCGCAGGTTGGCAACTGGTTTCTGCTTGTCAGATTTTGCCAGAGGGCAGAGTTGAACATGGCTGTCAGTTGGTTTTTTATATTAGCTGTGACAGTTAGGCTGGTGTTCTACCCGACACGTGTGAAGACGGCGGCTACATGAGAAGCATTGTTCACATACTCGCCTGCGTACATGAGCAGATTTCCACGTCGACCTCTGACATGTTAACAATGTCACTCCGACTATTCTGGGATGCATCATTTGTCGCTGTGGAGTGGCACGGAGACGGCAAACAAACGAGGACAGGCTGTGTTTGTTTCTGTTCAAAACTTTCCGCCATTGTCGTGTTTGTTGTCATAAGTCGCGCCTCATCAAATTGCATACTGTGACCTTATACTTTAAAGTGTTTGCTATGTTCGAGAGGTTTGTAAAATTCAAACACTAACTGTTTTGTAGGGAAATCACGTTAAAAAAAAATGCATGCGATGTAAATATACTCAAATATCATCTAACATACTACAGAAGTATGTGATTTGAGACACATTTTGTGCTATAATGCCCCCACCATTTATGTTGGTATTGCACCACACAGAGGACACGTGGCCGTGTTCCCTAGGACTTTTTGGTATCCGTCAAAAACGCATTGATATACGTTGCTAGTTTTTCGCTGCCGTGTTTGTGGGCAGAGATTGTTCTTCTTTTTTTTTCCGCGTGATTGGGAATCTCGTGACCGGGGAACTCAACATGGATACCCATAAGCGAAAGCTGCTCACCATCGCATTTCTCCATAGAAGTAAGAGAACAAGCTTGTGGGTAACGTAAGCCGTCCTTATAGATTTTAAGCGCTGGTTCAATACAGCTCTGAATGCGAGCCGACAACCGAGATTAGTTTCTACTCCATCTCCCTCAACATCGATGTGAATGACTGAGGCCCCGCCCAGGCTGTCTCCTATTGGCTGACGCATGGACACTTATTAAACGCATCGGAATGCGTTGATGCGTGCTGTCCGTCAACGCATCGTTTTCATTGAAATCAATGGTAGTGGTGCGTTTTTTGACGGATACCAAACGGTCCTTGTGAACGCGGCCTTACTGTAAGGACCAGTGCTTGTCACCTGTGGGGCTGTCGGGGGAAGACCAAGTGCCATAGTACTTGGGAAGATGCTGCTGCAGGTCGAGTAGGCAGGGGTCACGGCAGTCCTCGGCATAAACCTGCACAAAACACAAGGGTCAAAACACCAGCTAAGGCCATTGTTGGAGACACAGCATCTGATCTATTGGACCTGGACCTGCCTCAGTCAACGAAAAGTCCTGTCATTTGGAAGAAAATATGAAAGGTGCAGTTGTGTGGGTGGATCAGCACTGTTAGTTACATCACTCAGCCATGGAGGAACATCGTGGGAGAAAAACAAGCATAAGGCTCGAGATCAAGTGTTTAACCTCCTACCCCACTAAGGAGTACAAAAGCTGGACGCAGTTCTGAGTTTGCCTCCTGAACGTCTGAAGTAAGCTGAATGACCATTTAACCGAGAGACAAGCTGGCCTTCCTTAAGAGTATGTCTTCAGGAGTCAGTGAGGAACTGCAGACCTCTGGAATGATTACTCATGTCTTTATTCATACTTATAAGCACCCGTGACGGCTCCAAAAGGAGCTTATTTCAAGCTCTTATAAATAGTATTTTCTCATGTAAGCAAGAACATCCCCAAACATGAGTCTTTTTAAGTTTAATATGAAGATACTGCTACAGTCAAGTGCTACAGGCACCGGTCATGGAAATTAGCAAAAATGAATATTATAAAAATCAATAACACATGCAATGAGTGAGATTTTAAACTTAAAAACAGTGGGGACACTGTATAGTTTTATTTTAACACAATATTTTTTAAAGATAAAAACTTTGTTTAAAAAGTTGCGCATTGTTTTCTGTTTAAAAATTGTTGGCACCTCCACAGTTAGTATTTCGTGATGAGAGAATAACAGCACTGAGCCTCCTTCTGTAATGTTGTAGACACTTGTAGAGAGATCTTGGACCACTCCTCCATGCAGAACATTTTAAGCTCCTTCATATTCTTGGGTTTGCCCTCAATCTTCAGAAGAGCTGCTGGACCAACAGCACCAAAACGTCAATGAACCATTATATTATACAGCTATCCCCTTTTTGGCCAAACATGCTGATGGCGTTCATGGTCATAACGTTTGATTTTGGTCTCATCTGACCAAATCACAAGACTCCAAATGTAGTTCCAAAAGTTCGGGCGCTGATTTTGTTTTATGCTCTCAGAAAGGACTTCTTTCTTGCAACCCCCCAGCTTGTTATTTAGGTGATGTCTAATGGTTGATTTTATATTCTGACAACCCCCAAGAATGACCTATGCAATTCTTTTTTGCCTCACCATCCTCCCCACTCAGCAAATTTCTAACCGTTCCAGACTGCTTAACTGCTTAAGTACTTTTATAACCATTACCTGACTTGTGCAGATCAACAACCATCTGTCTCTTTAGTGTTTGTGATAGACGCCAAAGAAATTTTACACGTGTGCAATCTTACAACTGGTCAAAATCAACAACAGTTAGTGGGGACTGAGATCCATTTAAATATATATATAGTTTTCCAAGGAGGACAATTAGTCGGCATTCATTTTAAAGTTCCGTTAAGGGTGCCAATCATTTTTGCCACATGTGTTTCAGAGAAAAATACTATTACTTAAAAAAAAAAAGTTCTATTACCCTATACTATTAATAAAAAATTATTTTTTTCTCCAAACTGTTTGTGTGGAAAAGTTTAATTGTGGTGTGTAATGTAGTGTGAAATTTTATATCATTCTTATAAAGGGTGCCAATAATTCTGTAGTTGCCTGCATGTAACCACTTAAAACTGGCAATTAATACACATCAAGTAGCGATGTAATCATTTAAAAGGTAACTGAACGTGGGAACATTAAACGGTACTAAAGTTACCATGCTGTAGAACTGCATTTCTCTGGGTCCTCTGGGCGGAGGCTGGAGCTGCTTTAGTACCGTGCCATCGGGATGCTGCAGGATACCTACGGTTAAACACAACCAGCCATGTAAGACGACCGCGACGCTGCAATTTTCAATTTTAATTCAAATTACACTGCAACCAAGCCGTAAACAAGCGAGCCAGGCATTTGCTGTTCTCACAATACACATTAGCCAAGTAAAACCTAGTGACCCGTTACAACATAGAAGTGGTCTATAGTACATACAGGGGCAGTGGTGGCTCAGTGGTTAGGGCACTGATCAGAAGGTCGTGGGTTCAAACCTCAGCTCTGCCAACCTTAACCCTCCCTGCTCCAGAGGCGCTGTATCATGGCTGACCCTGCGCTCTGACCCCAGCTTACCAACATGCTGAGATATGTGAAGAATCAAATTTCACTGTACTGTACTTGTATATGTGACAATAAAGGAGCTTTCTATTCTATTCTACTCTATTCTATTCTACTCTGTTCTATTATACTATATTCTATTCTATTATACTCTATTCTATTCACTCTATTCATTCTATTCTATTATAGTCTGTTCTATTATACTATATTCTATTCATTCTATTCTATTATACTCTATTCTATTCATTCTATTATACTCTATTCTATTCATTCTATTCTATTATACTATATTCTATAATACTCTATTCTATTCATTCTATTATACTCTATTCTATTAATTCTATTCTATTATACTATATTCTATAATACTCTATTCTATTCTATTCTATTATACTCTATTCTATAGCAATGTCATGAATGAATGTTTCTAAAAAAAACACCACGATTTGACAGTTAAACTGAATGAATTTATTCGGTGATGCACAACTGCCAGTTGAAAAATAATGCTGTGGCAGTGCCTACAGTCAACTGTACACCAGCATCACTGACCGTCTGAGAGAAAACCGATATCGCTTGTTGAGTACCGCACCAAAGATATCGCAATCAGCGGTATATCGTGGAGCCCCGTGCAGTAAGGACTTCTTTTCGTAGCGGACTATAAAACCGTGTCACTCTCACCGGGCATCACGTGAACCCGAAGCTTGCGCACTTTCATTCGGGGTCTCGTGCTGAAGGAGCTATAAAGAAGCCCCGTCTTCCGGCTTACAGCGTCACTTACGGCGCGTGACGAGCAGATCAAACGAATCCGGTTAATCGGTAAACTGACCTACTTTGTCCACGCCGTACTTGTGGCCGGCCACTTGGTGCGAGAGCGGAACGCAGCCGTTGGGTCGCGCGCGCGGCCCCGCGTGCTGCTGCTGCTGCTGCTGCTGCGCGCTCCTGTCCCTCGCCCCCGGTCCGCTGAGGCGCGCGCCCGGGCTCACGGTGGCGCGCCCGAGCTCGAGCCTGCCCAGCGTTACCGATGAGTCCATTATCCGACGCAAATAAGCTGGTCAAGGCAACAACAACAACAACAACAACAACAACAAAAAAAAAAAAAACCCCGCACGAGGCGAATGCGAAACGGCCGTCGGCCAGCGCGTTGAAGCGGACGCCATCACTCACGTCTTTTTATACCCGCGTGTAAGCGTGCAGATACGCGCCCGAGGCGCTCCGGCTCCTTCACGCGGCGGCGCGCAGCCCGGCCACATCCCACTTCCTCACTTCGGAGATGTTTACACCGCCCTGCGCGTGATTAACGGCGAGATAACGGCCGGGGGGGGGGAAACAGCACGGTACTCCCACCACCACCACCACCACGCGGAGAAGATAAGGCCCGTCCGATTTAACACGAGACTAAGCACGACTCGCTTGCTCGTGACGAAGCCGCGCGCGTTGCCGCTTTACCCGTCCCAGCAGACGCGCACGCGCGCGCGCGCGAGAGAGAGAAGCGTGACGTCACTCGTGACGTAAGGGGGCCCTCAAGGAAAGGTCGCCACACAGCCGAGTGAGGTCGGAATATAAACGAGGTCGTTCATTCATTCATTCATTCATTCATTCATTCGTTCGTGTCTGCGACTGTAGCTGTTGTTCACGCCACACGTATTATAAACCTGCAGCCCGCTTGTGTCGACCCGTCACCTGCTGTCAAAAGTACTTCCGGGTGACGGGGGCTTATTTAGCACGTTAAAAGTCATGCAGGGTTCATTCATTTGCACCGGGCTGAGGAAAACATGCACACGAATAACCTCAGCTTAGATTTTAAAATCGAGGACTTCCCGTTTTCGTGAAGTGCAAAGCGTCGTCTTAGCGTTAAAAGAGACTTTTATTCAATCGATGTATGAATTGGTACTATATCACTTTTCACTGTGTCCCTTTAATTCTACATCAACAACTCTGCTACTCATGAAAAGCCCCATTGCAAAATCATGGAACATTTCTCAAGTAACATGATTCAGAGGAAGTTGCTTCATCTCTCTTGGGCAATGGTCCGGGTTTCTCACATTTTACAATAAAGTAGAAAAGAATGGAGTAGAATAGAATGAATATAGTAGAATAGAATGAATAGAGTAGAATAGAGTAGAATGAATAGAGTAGAATAGAATGAATAGAGTAGAGTAGAATGAATAGAATAGAGTAGAATAGAATGGAGTAGAATAGAATGAATAAAGTAGAAAAGAATGGAGTAGAATAGAATGAATATAGTAGAATAGAGTAGAATGAATAGAGTAGAATAGAATGAATAGAGTAGAGTAGAATAGATTGAATAAAGTAGAATAGAATGGAGTAGAATAGAATAGAGTAGAATGAATAGAATAGAGTAGAATAGAATGAATAAAGTAGAAAAGAATGGAGTAGAATAGAATGAATATAGTAGAATAGAATGAATAGAGTAGAATAGAGTAGAATG
>JAOUQW010000002.1:5224274-5236561 GCA_028565825.1 Olivaichthys viedmensis | reverse complement strand
CCCCTGGAGCAGGGAGGGTTAAGGGCCTTGCTCAAGGGCCCAACAGTGGCAGCTTGGCGGAGCTGAGGCTTGAACCTTCTGATCAGTAGTCCAGCGCCCTAACCACTGAGCCACCACTATAGAGTGACACTGAAGCCATGCAATGTGTCATTGTGTGGCCATGCATGTTGCACTAATGAACAAATCAGGTATTCTGTAAATGCATCCTTGTCATATACATAATTAGGTTGTGCGCTCTTGTGTCCTCCCTCTTCCCATGTCTAAAAACCACTGAACATATATCCCTGGATTGAAAAAAAAAATCAAAAGCAACGAGAATTCCTCAAAACAATTCATGGGGTTGTAGGTTGTTCTTTATAGCACCAATGCGCAATCACTGACGAGCCTCATGCTGTAAATACAATTTCGTCCAGTCGTGAAGGGAATTGGGATTTCGACATAACCAACATAATGGGGAGAGGAAAACACAAACACAAACACAAACACAAACACAATCGACGCTTTGTGCAACCGTGCGCATCAAAACTGCTGCACGCGCACGGGCACGGGCACGCGCCGACAGACCGTATGAAACAGCGACGCAGCGAAGCCATTATTATAAACGCCGCGTCGTCCAATCGGATTCCTCCGCCTGTTTAAAACTCCGCCGAGGTGCGCGTGCGCACAGCGCCCTCTCGCGGCCTCGCGCGGCCTCGCGCCCCTGACTTCAATGGCGTCCATTTACTACGCTTCTTTTTTTTTTTTTCTGACGGGGATTTCCTGAGGAAGTCGGACCGAGGGGGCTTTCCAGTTACTCGAATTGACATCAACAGCGCACAAGGCTTCGGCGCTGGTGGATTTTTTTTGTTTGTTTGTTTGTTAGCTTCTTGGGCCAAGCTGCGCAGTTTTTCTCCGAACTGGACGTCTGACCATGAGAACGCTCGGCGGCTCGGCGCCTGTGCGAGAGGCAGCGAAGACGGATCTCTCCGTGAAAATTTAGCCGTTGGAGACGTCTGCGGTGTCTGGCGGCGTTCATGAAGTGGACAAGCCGCCGAGGCTCCGTCTGTTACAGCGTTCAGAGGCGAGAAGCAGTGCTGGGATATCGGACGACGTCCATAACTGATTCATGTAAGTGCTGCAAGATTGTAGCTAGCGTTTTCCCCGGTTGGCGACGGTTGGGCTCGTTAGCAACAACCTGTGTCGGGACGAGGCTGAAGGCGCTAGGGACTCGTTTAAACCGCAGAGCTATGTGGCTAGCACCCAAAAGTTGCCTCTTTTTTTTCGTCTTCTTCTTTTTTTTTAGACAGGCTTTCTGACTCTAAATGCTTTTTGAGGAGACGAGCCCCCCCCCCCCCAAAAAAAAAATATTTTTAATTTAGCTAGTGGGATCAATTTTAAATAAATAGAGCGGCTTTAGCCCTAAGCCCTAAGCCCTAAGCCCTAAACCCTAAACCTGCTATGCTGCCTCCAGTAAGGTCTTCACTAACGTCAAGCCAATACATGTTTGGACTATCTGTGTTTCCAGTGCTCGAGGATGAAACGTCTGTCCACCATCCGCAATATATAACTGAAGACTTTTCTACTTTTACTCCCAACACTCTTGAGCAGCCTCACCTTTAGCCGGGGTCGTGTACAATGTGTGGAAAGCCTATGTTCTCCTCCATCATCACCATCATCATTACCATCATCACCATCATCACCATCATCATCACCATTACCATCATCATCATCATCACCATCATGCTCTTGTTGTGTTGTTCTTGTTTTGACCGAGGAAACTCTGTTTCAGGCCTGCAGGCTACTGATGGAAAAAACCGTGATGACACACTAAACCATGTTGAGTTTAAGTCTGTGTTGGATTCACAGTTTTTGCTGAGGCGTTATCAGTGTTTGGGCGGATGTTAGGGTCGTTTAAAAAAAAAAAAAAAAAAAGATTACAGGGTGCTATTTTGCAGATTCACTTCGCAACCTTGGCTATTTGAATCTGCCATCTGTGGCACTCTCAGAATGAACATGGTAAGGTCCCTTGATATGCTCCAGCGCACACGCACACACACATTTGAGACCTAGTATCAGCAAAGGAGCAGAATAGACATACTCTACTCTCGACACACTGTTCGGTTTTGTAGGGGTTTTTTTTTTTTTTTCTGGCACCCCATCTTTTATTTACAAATCGCATAATCATTTGTCAACATCCTAATACAACCTTTTCTTCCCGTTAATGGTGTGTCAGTCACACTTGATCTCTTTCTCTGTCGAAAGGTCAGACGAGAATAGGCCGATATTCCCCTTTAGACTTTTGTTTCATTTTTGCTATGATTTCTCGGGCAGTGCAGACATGTTCAAAGAAAACCTCCTTTACCTGGACGCCATTCAGTCCTGAACTTGCACTCTTGGTGGATTGAGTTACACGCTTCCCCGGCAGCTTTTTCTGGTGTTAAATTCTGTACGACTCGGATGCGTACAGCTTTGGAGCTTTGTGTGAGGCGGCACAAATGGTCTCGCTGCATCTGAAGTTTTGCTTTCTACCATTTTGAGGCAAGTTACATAGTTTGTGTGTTCTGTCTGTGTGTCATCCATGTACAGGTGAGTTCAGAGTACATTCGCTATGGTTGTAGGAATCGATTTGGTCATGTACATACGAATGGGTGGAAAATTTAAACATGGACTGCTGAAGGATGGCAGCTTTAATCTTTGTTGACCTGTGTAATTTCATAATAAATAAATAAAAATTACAGATAGATGTGAATTATAGAACACTTTGTTCAGACTAGATAGGTCATCTAACGATTCTTTGTACTTTAATAGTGAGCAGTTCAGTAATTACTGTAGTATAATTCTTGTATAAATAGTAGAATAGTGTAGTGGTTGTTGTACTGTTTAGCGAGTTGGTCTATGATAGTTGCCTGTCTCTGGCATGAATTGCTTACCCACTACTTTTTGCTTGTGTGTGCGCGTATGTGTGAGAGAGAGTGTTTGTGTTGTCAGCAATGATGGCAAGGGATGAGGCAGCAAATTGAAAAGCCCCTTAAATATTCCTGGAAGCTCCTAGAGAACTACACATATTGGTCAGCCACAAATGCACTGCTTTCCCCGGGATGGGTTTGACTGTTATATCTCATGTGGTGAAGCAGAATTGCTGAAGGCTCGAGTCTCGATGCCCACGTTTTTTTTTGTGAACGTTTTTTTTTTTTTTTACAAAATACAAAACACCGGGGCATAGACTGTTAGACATTCATTTCAGTAAGGGTGCTCGTATCAAAATAAGATATAAAGTTCACAATACAGCCTGTGTTCCATACAAACCAACATGCTGTAGGTCTGCGTTTACTTGGCTAAAAATAAATGCACAAATCAATGAGCTGGTTCATTTGATCAGTCAAACAGTGAAACAATGATCTGATCAATTAAAAAAAGAAACAAACAAACAAACAAAAATACAAATAAATGTCATCTATGTCTAAGTTTTGATAAAATCAAACAGAAGCGAAATCAGAAGTGAGCATGGCAAAATGTTTTCAGTAACTTGGACACTTGAATGTCGACAGGATGCCATGGTGTGTTCGAAGCCTCAATAATCCTAATAATAATAATAGAAATGATTACATCAGCCAGATCATTTAATTTAGCCCACGTTTGTACCCTACGCTCTCTCAACAGATGATTAAGCATCGTCTTATGACGCAGCATACACGCTCGTACAGCTGTGTGGTTGTGTTTGGGAGGTGTGCTATGCAAACCTAACAGTTCTTTTGTTCATCCAGCTCTAATTTAAATATTTTTTTACTGACATTGGCATTGTGAAATATGTTAACCTTATCCGAGTTACCAAACTTTATGATGTTCCTAAGAGGATCACCTTTAATCTTTAATAAATACAGTGTGTAGAGTCATTCTGTATGATGCGTTCAGTTTTAGAGGTTGACCTCCTGATGTACCAGCAGCAAAGGAGTGATGTATCTTTTCAGTTAGGAAGAAGCTTGTCTGGTTTACAATAGATGAAAGATTACAATCGTCTTTTTTACTCATCAGAAGATTATTGACTCCTGTTTTTAAAGCAGCTCTTCTGAAGCTCTAGCTCTGCATCGAAATCATAAAAACGATATATGCAGCTTGACAAAGGGCTACGCCTGAAATAACAACTTGTATATCCCATGTAGTGAACTCTGCCTCCAGTATGGAGCCATTTGGGCTCCGGATAGTACTTTGTTATAAATCACACTTATGTGTTTTAATAACTGAATCCAAAATGGCTTCATGTTGCCCATGTAATCTTCTACACTCTATGTATTTACAGCTTGCTATATATATTAGTACAATCACTCACCTAACACCAGAGTGTGATCAAGCATGTTCAACTTTTCCCACACAAAAAGCTCAGACTGCATTATCCACAGTATTGATGGACTTTGGCTGCAAAAAATAAATAAATCAGAATTCCGACAAGGAAGAATTCCTACAACCGTTCATAGACCGAGCGAGAAAATTCTTAATCTGAGCGTGTCCTCGGCTAGCAGAAGACTGATCTGCAAGCTTTCTAGTGCATCAGCCCAAAATGATCTACACAATGGACTATTTTCCTTCTTTCCAACTTTTTTTTTTTTTTTTTTTTCAGAATTATGCTCCTTTACCCTGACCGCAGTTGTGGTCGGCTTGGGTCAAAAAGCGCCGCACTGGCAAACAGGGCACTGCAATGGGACTCCAGCAGCAGCATAGCTGTGGCGGCGTCCGTTGAAAGTATTTCAAGCTCGGCTCTGTGGCGTTGCTGGGACCTTTATGTGTGCGTGGTTAGCGCGGTACTTGGCTCCAATTAGAGATATTATTAGTGCCAAAGAGTTATGCCTGTTATGAAGGGGTTTCCCAGATTGTGAGCTGCTGGTCAGGAGCTGTTGATGTGGCAACGCAAAAGCTGGAGTTTAAGCATTAGGCATTTCCACATGAAAATGGAGCAGGAGATGACTGTAACTTCTCTGTCTGCTATGCTATATACAGTGTTGGGGTGGATTCTGTGTGTGTAAGAGAGAGAAGCAATCTGAAATCACACGGCGTTTAGATTGTTTAGATTGTTTGTTTTTGTGTCCGCCTGCTTTAGTGACCTTCACGTTGCACTCTGGACCTACAGGACAACGGCACCCTACTATTTAGTGTTTTTTATTTTTTTGTGCTTTAACTCCTGACTCATCAGCTCATTGTCCCTCGCTACCCGAGTTGAATCGATGGAGGTTAAAAGAGAGGCCGAGAGAGACACCATGGCAGCTCTCGTTAATGTAGCTAGCATTTTCCCTCGCAACATGTAACTACTTACTTATAACTACTCAAAACTTCAGAAACTCACCAAGCTCAAAGGTAGGAGTTCACCCTTCATCAAATTAAGAATGACTATCAGTTTCTTGGCGTGTGTACGGTCCACTTGGGTGACTGACTCGAATGCCACCAACTCCTGGAATGGTTTTAGCACTTGGAGGGCTTGGTGTCAACTCGCAGGTATATAAACCCTTACCCCTGGAGAATTCGACAAGAGTTTGACAAAACCATCAGACAGCCGACAAAATCATTGTGCATGTGGGATCTAATGACATCTAAACAGCAATCAGAACTTTTACAACAAGACTTTATTAAATTTGCTGAACGTTCTTGAACGTTCTCCCTATTAAAGTGCACATATCTGATCCATTACCATCAGCCAGCCGGCGGACTGGTCATTTAGTAGGCTGCTGTACTTTAGTAGGCTGGGAATGCATACTTGGCTTACTGTTACTGGTGCCACACACAATGTGAACTTTACAGACAACTTAAACTTGTTTTATGAGTGCAAAAACCTGTTTAGTGCTGATGGGCTTCATCTTCACATCATTGGAACGCAGATGTGCTTTACGCCTAGAGCATTCACTGGGAATGGCAGTGACATCAGCAAGTAGCAAACCCCCTAGTTTCCAGTCTCGCACATTGCGAAATAAGCCAGAAAAAATAAACAAGCTTTTGGTCATGCTTGGCACGCTTTATGCCTCAGGATTTCTCAGTCTCTCTACTTCCATGTATGCCGTATGCATGAGTGATCACATTTGATGTACATATCACCATGGTACGTTTCAGTCACTTGCAATAGCTGGTGGCATGGCTTTAAGAAAATGAAGAAGTGATCCAATCGGAGGAATACATTTCCTGTAAAATGTACTAATAATGAGAAACATAATGCAAAGCAGGTACAATTCCCTGGATGTTAAAACTACCGTACTGAATGACCAGTCTATGACCAAGAAGTCCTTCCTAATTGGGGAGTTAAGTGAATGATACGAACTTGCCCTTCCTTTTCTGACGCAGACATGGCTTGATAGAAATGCTGTCTCTGCTGTTCTCAGTGAAATCGCTCCCCCGCAGATTAATTGTGAATAAGAAGGCTGACCGTGTTGCTTGTCTGTATCGGGGCACTCAAAGCTGTAATAAGATTTCTCTCGTGGGGGGGTTTCTCCATTTGAATATCTTACAACGCATCTGAAAAGTGACCATTAAAGCTGGAAGGACGAATCTCATGCTGGTTATCTACTGCCCACCCAGACACACTGCAGGTTTTCTTGATTGATTATGACAATAATTTAATTACTGGAGATTTGAATTGTTCATCGGGATGTGCTCTCAGATGCTATGACTGCTGACTTTACTAGGTTAGTGAACAGCTTCGATATTGGGCCGTATATGGCAAGCCTCACTCATAAACATGGTCACACCCTAGACTTGGTCATATGTTCCCCTAGATCACTTGGGTAATCAAACAACAGTTTGCTCTGAGAGGTACTGACACAGAAAGAAAAGAAAAAAAAAGCCTAAAAACGCAATTATTTAGCAATTCACTTACTTTTTTTTTTTTTTTTTGGTATTTGTTTAATTTTGTCTTTTCATCCCAGCTTTTTTTCTCTTTTTGTATTTTGCCTTTTTTTTTTTTATCTCGGCTTTGAGAAATTTGCCGTTTTGTATTTATACAATGAGTTTATACTATGGATTAGCAATAATAATAAAAACTGGCATCTTGGCATCAGAGTTAAAATGAAGCAATTATCTGAGATGTAATCATGAATTCTGTTGGCATCGCTTGTCATGATGTTTAAATAATGAGGCCGACAAAGTAAGCCAGAAAAAAAAAAAAAGCAATGCTGTTAAATGCCCTTGATAAGGAAAGGCCACGTTTTCACACCTGCTTTTTGGGTTGGATTGGGTGTACAGAGCCGCAGTGTTTTGGTTTGGGAATGTAGTTTGACTTCTCCTACTTTCCTTTTGATATGGCTTGAAGGTGTAATGTGGTGCTATTTCATTTCTGAGTGATGTCAGGTGTGTGTGTGTCTCTGGTGCTTTTCCGATAGGTTAAAGTAATTGCTCATTAATCAGGGACAACCCTGTCAGTGAGTGACTTTCTAAACTTTCCAGGTAGCAGCAGAAACATGAGGTTATCCATGACAGAGTTAAAGCATGAAATTTTTTGGAAAGTTCCCTAGCTTGAGGAGGTTAAAGTGATCATCTGTATGGTTTAGTGACTGAATACGGAATGGCTTCCCATTGAACATGTCGTGCTCTACATAAATTACAGAAGCTCTTATTTGGTTGCAAAGATGACTATTACATACTCTGTGTTCCATTTACGTGAGGAGGAAACCATTCGGGATTCAGACGTGTGTGGCAGAACTTACCACGTTCAGGGACGTAACTTTTGTGTGCACTTGTGTGTGTCCTTTTGCAGGTCATGTCCTTGCCGCGCCGTGTGGACGGGCGGGAGCAGCAGATCGCTTTGCAGCAGCAGCAGTCCTTCCTCCCGCTGCGTGGTGGCTTTCAGGACCACTTCGTCATGCCGCCCGAGCACAAGTACCGCTGCGAGCACTGTCACATGGTACTATGTAATCCTCGACAGACTGAGTGTGGACACCGCTTCTGCGAGAGCTGCATTAGCCAGCTGCTCAGGTTGGGACACTTTTAACTTTTGGCCATTAGTGCATGTCTAATCACAATGATGGAAAAAAAAAAAAAAAAATCAAGTCAAATCAAGTTGATGACCTTATTAATTTTGTAATAAATTGAAGAGGACTGTTGGGGAAAAAGAAAAAGAAAAAACCCTGGGAAAAATGCTCATGTGAGCCTTCATAGTGTGGAGGCAGGGGGATTATGGATGCATTTATCAAACACGAAAAAGCTTGAGTGGACGTTTACACATGGGCAACACCAAAAACAAAATTGTGCATCCTTAGTTTCAAAACACTGATTTTTAAAAACCATTAAAGCTATAAGGACCACAAAATGGGGCTTCCAAGTGGCGCAAAGGGCAGGAGTCCAGAAGAGCATAATTGGCCCTGATGCTAGGCCGTCTTGAGCATCTGTCTGTTCACGTAAACATCATAGGGCAGTTAGTGTTCTCCACCAAGTGCATTCAGCTGCCCTATGATGTTACACAAGCAGCAGTTCAAAAAGATGCAGTGGCCTCGTGTGTCTCAGAAGAAGCATGTGTTAGCCCTGACACTCCCGGACTGATAGCTGTCGTGTGGTAGGGGGAGACCAAAGTGATGGGGAGGGTATTTGCAACAAGTAAATTGGGGGAAAAATTGGGGAAGAAAAAAAAAAAAGACTAAAGGTAATGTAGACCAAGCAGTAGAAGTCTGTGATATTTTGTCTACCCTTTCTAAATGTGTTTTAGGCAGAGCTTTATAGAGGGACAAAGTCTTGAAATGATTAAAGGCTAGTTGGTACTAATACAACAATATTTAAGCAAATACTAAATCGGCCATTGTCATTAAACAAATGTTGCACTGACTTGTATGGGCAGTTGGGCACAATTTAAATGTAATTACGTCACTACACAACACTTTCTTTTATTAAATGTTATGTAATATAATTTAATACGAATTAAAAAGGGAAGAAATTAAGTATTATTTATTATTATTATTAGGTCATATCTGCACCTATAACATAACTCCTATTATTATTATTATTATTATTATTATTTTTAACCAATAAATAAATTTTAAAAGCAAGGAAAAAATAGGCTACTAGTAGCCTGTGAAGATCCTAAAGCCAAAGATAGTCTGTCGCTACCTGATCTAAGACACTGGTCCAATTTTCACCGTGCATATGTACCATTTTCATAGAGGCTTTCACTCTACCGGCTTTGCTAGCACCAAGCTGCAATTATTCAGGGAGCCAAAATGAAGCTAAAGAAAAAGTCCCAGGTCTGGAACCATTTCACTACAAATAAAGATTCATTTAAGTGCAACCTATGCAACATTGTGCAACAGCGTTTTACACTGGCAAGATGGCAGCACAGGTTCTACAGTTTAAAAAATGTCAACACTTTAAATATCCAAGTTGAAGAACCTGCTGCCACTAAGAGCCTACTGCTACAGGCTCCTGTGACCGTCACCTGAGTGTTGTAGCACTGAAATTACAGCACCCTGATGAGACGGCAAACGGTCACCGCATGAGCACGTCCACAAGAGAAATATGCCTGTTGTCAGTAAACTGCATTTTTATTTCCAGAATCATTAAAATCTTTATTTAGTGATCACATGACCGCCGAAGGAGTCTTGGACTCGAGCTTTTTTTATAATAAAATTTATAATACTCTGCTAACAATCATGTATAAGAGTGTACGTGTACTCGGTGTGCTCCAGGATACTTATTACTCCATAACAAAACCTTCTGATGTTTTTTTTTTCTTTTTCTTTCAGTAAACCTAATCCAGCCTGTCCAGCTGATATGGAACCACTATCTCAAGATAAAGTAAGCCCCTCCCCTTTTTACAGCCGTTACCAAAGCCTCGGATCGAACTGAAAGCAATATAAACTGATAGTACTGTAACGGCCAACTGTTTGGTTCTTCATGGTCAGATATTCCGCGATGTTTGCTGCCATAGAGAGATTATGACGTTGAAGGTCTACTGTCGGAGTGCGAAGAACGGATGTAAAGAACAAATGAGTTTACAGCAGGTTATGGTAAGTTCATTTACAGCGCACTCTTTTTACTTGCAATACATTTGACGTTCACAGTTCTTCATAAAGATACACTGTTAGAAATCATTATAACGGCTGATTTCAGATTTAATCGTTTTAGAATAAAACGGCTGGGATTGGTTATCTATAGAGAGTACTGATTTGACTTTTTCAGCTCTGTTAAATCATGCACAGTTGCAATACAAAACATTTTCTGTATATTATAAATGGACTTTTAATGGTATCTACAGTAAGGAGGAATTGATTGTTTTCTGACATTTGTCACCCAAATCAATCTCCGTCCCCTCTTTTATTCCCTCTGCCTCTGTCTCCCTTTTCTTTTCTTCTTTCTCTCTCCCTTCTCCTTCTCTCTGTGTGTCTCTCTCTCTCTGTGTGTCTCTCTCTCTGTGTCTCTCTCTCTCTCTCTCTCTCTTATTGGACCATCAGGACCATTTGAACGTGTGTGAGTGCTTTGAAGTGCCCTGCCCTTTGTGTAAAGAGAAGATCATGAGAAAGGACATGGCTGAACACTTGAGCCGCAAATGCAAATACCGTGAGACCACCTGTGAATTCTGCAAACACAAAATGGCCCTCACGGAGCTCCAGGTACCTTCCCAAAGCTACTTAACCCAGTCAGAGTTCTCTTTTTTATATATATAGATATATGAACGGTAATTTGTTGCTTTTAGTCCTTGATTGTAATTGATGAACTACTCGCTTCCTCTGTGTTGAATATTTCCCGTTCTCTGGTGGCAAAAATGTCCCATGACCTTTTAGTTTTACATTTGTTCTGGGAACTTTAGGGGAATCTCCTGTAAGACATTTTGAGAATGCCTGTGCTCATGTTTTGCTGTCTAGATTGTGGAAGTAGTTACTGTACTTAATTAGGCTGTGGGAAGTCCTAGGACTTCTAGGTAAAGCATTTTTGTCTTATCTCATGATCCTAATGATGATGATTACTTACACTGCAGTCTCTTTCTCTTTCTGTCTGTCTCTCAGAAACACAAAGAAACAGTTTGTCCTGCATTTCCAGTAGCATGCCCTAATCATTGTTCATTTTCATCCATTTTAAGAAGTGAGGTAAGCGTGGAGTCTTTTCATTTCTTGTCTTTTTAATGTCTAGTCATTTTATTAAGGCATCAATCCAGTTTATTTACAGTGATGTACAGTCGACTTCATTTAAGATGAATTTTTTCTCTTCTAGCTGTCCAGTCACCAGCACGACTGTCCAAAGGCTCAAGTCACATGTTCCTTCTTTCGTTTTGGCTGCACCTACAAGGTGATCACTTGTGCCAATAACAGGCAGTTTTAGATCATAAAATTAAACCTAACTTTTATAACTGGACATTTTCAGAAGATAATATTATTAGTAGGTTATCCATGCTGCTAACAACATGTCTTTATTAATATTGATGTTGAATATTGATAAGGTCTTTAGTTCTGAATGCGTGATGAAACCATAAGGGTATAAGAACACAATGTAATCAAGAAGACACAAAACACAAATATTTGCGATAAACTATAACATGCATATCTTACATATGACTGCATAAAATGATGAACATATTTTAAATTGCCTGTTTTGCAGGGTCTGAACCAGGAAATGAGGGAGCACGAGTCAAGCTTTGCCTCAGAACACTTACGGCTGATGGTGGCCAGAAACAACGGGTTAGAAGCTAAGGTAGAAAAGCTTTATAGCCATATTAAAGGTGCAAGGGGTAGGATACATGTGTAATAACAGTAAGAGCAGAATAAATTGTAATCATTTAATGAGGCTCATGTATTAACGCTGATTTGGACGAGACGGTCTGGCTCGCAATCGACGTTCCAGTTCATTCCAAAGGTGTTCAATGGGGTTGAGGGCAGGGCTCTGTGCAGACCACTGGAGTTCCTCCACACCAAACTCATCAAAGCATGTCTTTATGGAGCTAGCTTTGTGTACAGGGGCACAGTCATGCTGGAACAGGAAAGGGCCTTCCCCAAACTGTTGCCACAAAGTTGGGAGCATATAATTGTCTAAAATGTCTTTGTATGCTGTAGCATGAACATTACCCTTCACTGGAACTAAGGGGCCTAGCCCAAACCCTGAAAAACAGCCCCAGACCATTATCCCTCCTCCAGCAAACTGTACTATTGGCACTATGCACTCCGGTAGATAGCGTTCTCCTGGCATCCGCTAAACCCAGATTCGTCCATCAGACTGCCAGATAATGAAGCGTGATTCATCACTCCAGAGAACACGTTTCCACTGCTCCAGAGTCCAGTGGCTTTACATCACTCCAGCCGACGCTTGGCATTGCACATAGTGATCTTAGGCTTGTGTGCAGCTGCTCGGCCATGGAA
>JAOUQW010000002.1:5198793-5213067 GCA_028565825.1 Olivaichthys viedmensis | reverse complement strand
TGCTGGGATATGAAGAATCAATTTCACTGTACTGTACTTGTACATGTGACAATAAAGGAGCTTTCTATTCTATTCTAATAGTAATGAGTTTTGGACTTGTGAAGGGGATTTTGAGTATGGGCTGTGTAACGGCTGTGCGCATTTGCATACCCGTGAGACCCCACGGCCGCGTGTTATTGGTGTAGAATAAGTCCCTGTTCTGTTGGAATGGATGTTCGGTGAAAAAGGGGGAACTGTGGGATTTGTTGTCCATGCTGGCCTGTGTTGCTCCAACACGTTATGTGTGTCAAATTGGGCTTTGTTAACCTCCACAATAAAGCGGATCTCCTCTGGATTATCTTCATCGTGTTAATTGGCAGGTTAGTTATTACGTTTAACTGCTGCTTTTGGCATGGAGAGAAAACTAAAGGTAACGTGTCTGTCGAGGGGATTTTCGTAACATTGACTCAAAAACCAGTCGGGGCAGTCGCACAGACGGCAGTACCCTATATCTGCGCATGCGTCAGAGTAAGACCTGGCTCTTTTCTCGTTACGCTTTCACGAACAGGGCGATTGGCTCTTTTTATCGAAGGGCGGGACTTGTGTAACACGGCCGCCGTGTTGAGGCTCGCGCGCCGCTGTCCCATTCATCATCATCATATTCCCAGTGTGGACCGTCTCTACTCCTTATTCTGGCTGTACTGCCGATGTAGCGTTCAGACACAGGACCACGACTCTGATCAGCGTCTGCTGGAAAATAAGCACTCACATAAAGTATTACTTTAGGGCGCGTACTTTAGGGCGCATACTTTAGGGCGCGTACTTTAGGGTGCGTACTTTAGGGTGAGTACTTTAGGGCGCATACTAGGGTGCGTACTTTAGGGCGCGTACTAGGGCGCATACTTTAGGGCGCGTACTTTAGGGTGCGTACTTTAGGGCGCGTACTTTAGGGTGTGTACTTTAGGGCACTTTAGGGTGCGTACTTTAGGGCGCGTACTTTAGGGCGCGTACTTTAGGGTGAGTACTTTAGGGCGCATACTAGGGCGCGTACTTTAGGGTGCGTACTTTAGGGCGCGTACTTTAGGGTGCGTACTTTAGGGCGCATACTTTAGGGCACGTACTAGGACGCATACTTTAGGGCGCGTACTTTAGGGCGCATACTTTAGGGCGCGTACTAGGGCGCATACTTTGGCGCGTGTTTTAGGGTGCGCGTACTAGGGCGCGTACTTTAGGGTGCGTACTTTAGGGCGCGTGTTTTAGGGCGCGTACTTTAGGGTGCGTACTTTAGGGCGCATACTAGGGCGCGTGTTTTAGGGCGCGTACTTTAGGGCGCGTACTTTAGGGTGCGTACTTTAGGGCGCATACTAGGGCGCATACTAGGGCGCGTACTTTAGGGTGCGTACTTTAGGGTGCGTACTTTAGGGCGCATACTAGGGCGCGTACTAGGGCGCATACTTTGGCGCGTGTTTTAGGGCGCGCGTACTAGGGCGCGTACTTTAGGGTGCGTACTTTAGGGTGCGTACTTTAGGGCGCGTACTTTAGGGCGCGTGTTTTAGGACGCGTACTTTAGGGCGCGTACTTTTGCACGCTCTCGCAAGCCTGCCCCTTTCGGATTCTTGCGAAATCTACATTTACAGTATACGACGCGGGTGCATTATGCGCTTTATTCAAACATATTTTTAATAGAAAATAAGATGGCGCACTCTTATTCTGGCGTGAACATTTACATTTCAATGGTCATATCTATAAAATCTATACTTTCCCCCCCGTTTACTTTAGAAATCACCCATGAACGATGCACGTGAATGATGGGAAGAGGAGCGAAAGACTGATGGGCTTGGTGAGCTCTGCCTCGTGACGTGGCAGCCCGGGGCCAAGTTCATGGCGTGCTCCATTTCAGTTCTTTTTTTTACGGACAGTGCTGGGCAATGCGATGTTCAGTGCACATGCATAACAGCTGCGAAAGGAGACCCATAAAGATCAACCACAAAGCTACTGTGTCTTCCCACGTTTGAGCTGCGCATGCCTTAAATCAGACAAAGCAAGCGTGTTGGCTGTTTTAAGAGCAGACTAAGCAGTGGAACCAGCTGATTATGCATGGGACGAGGTTGCATGTGCAAGTTTAATGTGTTTCTTGTTGCAAAGATGAATGGCCCCATCATCATTTCACTGTGCTGGCCTCCTAAATTGCTCTAATACTCAAGAGATTATTATTATTATTATTATTATTATTATTTTAAATGGTCTGCCTTTGCTCATCTGGCCAATTAATCCGCTCCTGCACATGACGCCTCTGTATTTTGGACATCCTGTTTAGTTAGGTAAACAGTAATACGCGGGTGTTTGGACGCTCTCGTGCATAAACCACGCCCCCCCCCTCCTCCAAGCGCGTCTTTCCGCTCATGAATATTCATATCTGCACGTGCATGGGGGCGGGGCTTGTGGGATTCAGGTAAGGTGACGGGCTGCACAGCTGGACGCGCGCGGAGAGGCAGGCGGCGCGGCTAACTGCGTCCTCGGTTAAGAGTCGCAGAGGAAACGTTTATTCCCCCTCGGAGCACACTGCGCAAGAAGCGACAATACCGGTCGGTGGAAGAAGGAAAAACAAAAACAAAAACCAAGAAGCGGAACAGCATTATGTTCAGCTGGGTGCACAAGGAGCAGGGTGGACGAAACAAAGAGGGCGACATGTTTCAAACGGTCACGGAGGGACTTCAAAGTCTCTACACCAAAAAATTACTGCCTTTAGAAGAAGCCTACCTTTTCCATGACTTCCACTCGCCGGCGCTGGAAGAAGCGGATTTTCAGAGCAAGCCAATGGTCCTTCTGGTGGGACAGTACTCCACAGGGAAGACCACTTTCATAAGGTAATGACGTCACTCACGTTTGATGCAATTTGCCAGCAGCATAACTGGGAACATAAGTGGCCTATAAACATGCAGTGCTTCAAGCAGCTTGGGTTAGTCAGCCCAGCACAGCACAGCCAATGCGTTCATGACCGTTCCTCCCCTCTTACATGGGGCGAGCTGGAGCATAAAAGAAGTGTCCTGCTTAAAGTGGGGGAAAGCCAGTTGTGGCCATAATCTGCACCGTATATGGATGAACTGAAGGAATCTTACTCAACAGAACTGAACAGTCAGCGCTTTTTTCCAGGCGGCTCCTCACAGAAGCCTCACAGTCCCACATACAGAAAACAATATATATGTATATATATATACATTTAGGCCTACGCTCCAAATGTCATCATATTTTCCGACCATGAGGAACTTGACGAGAAATTCCCAGTATAATAACGGCACAGCCTAATATCAGGGTTTAGGTGACCTATATCAGGTTCTCAGCTTACAACTTACAGCATTTTCAAAAGGTCATTAACTTTACAGTGCATAAAACAGGGCTGTTCAAGTATTACTAGAATTTTTTAATTGATTTTTTAAGAAGATCCCTCTTAGCTATGGCTGGCCGACATGAGAGTAGATATCAATATTGAGATATATTAACATAATATTACACTTTTCTGCCAGATGTCAGTGCATTTGTAACTCCGTTGTTGCTCACTGTAACACTGTAACTGTTTGGATGTTTAAAATATATTTTTGTACCAATTGTTTAATTTTCCCTCCTTTCCTCATTTAAATATTTCAGGGTTTTTTTTGTTTTTTTTGCAGGGTTTACAAAGTACAGAAAAATAATACCTATAAGAGAAAGTGGGAGTATGGTGTGAAATGTTTCTCAATTAAAAATGGAAGAAGCAATTCAAGATTTATACTTGAGTGAAAGTTGAAAAGTCTTTGTCCAACAAGGTCTCACACTTGCAAGTTCGTAACAATTCGCACAACTAATTGTTTGTATGAAATGTTACAAATGTTAGGGTTGGGGCGGAGTTAGTGTTAGTACTGTATTCATCAAATGAACAAAATCCTACCATGTTATACATGTGTTTAATTTAAAGATCAGGTTTTTTATTTTAATTAAAGTTACTTTAATGTATGAACAGCAAGTGAGACTCATCGACAGTCCTTGCACAAAGTTGACACAAATTTGTATGGATTTGATTGAATATAGTTAATAAATAAAGTTTAAAATGCACAGAAACACGACTGATTGAGTTGGTAGCCAGGCAAAAGTTTAAAAAGAATAAAATTGAGTCATGATTTTTAAGATTTGTAATGAGTTGCCTACTTGGAAGGAGTAAAAAGTTTTTGTTTTTTTTACAAAATCCCCTAAAAGTACAAATCCCCTAAATTGATGAACGAACTACAATTACTTCAGTACTTTTCACCTCTGATTTTTTGTAAATTACATTTTATTGCCCACCACTACCCTTAGCCTTCAGTAGTTTATCAAAACAAAGTTTTCTCTGACCTTAGCTCTTAAAAAAAGAAATTTTGCACAATATTTCAATTGCACCTGGAAATATATATTTTTTTCCCTTATCACATACCTTCATACCGGTACATCACCCCAACCCTAGTGTAAAGTAAATAATGTAGACGTTGGACACATAAAACGTTGCTTCTTTGTCATCTTCTTGTAGGAATTGATGGTAAAACAAGATAGATACAGGACGAAAATATTTTTGTGTTATAAACTTACAGCACAAGAGGGTAGGAACTATTGATCTAGTCTTCTGTCTAGCTGTTGTTTACTTATACATTACATTTATTCATCTATTATTTGATCATGAATGAATGTTGTAGCTTCTCTTATTCTTTGCCATGTTTGTCATTTGTTGAGCGTCAGACACTGATGTGACTCTGTTCTCTCTCCCTGCAAAGCAATGGAAAGTTAATGGTTAATTAATCATTCCTGCTGGTGGAATGGTGGAAAGCAGCTGATCATATTTGCTGAAGTTGCTTCAGTAATTTTTCCTGAGATTCGTACGTCTTCGGTATTTTAAATGGCAGTGGGTTATTTTAGACTTTTTTTACCCCATTTTCATTGGGAACTCAGTGCATAAGTGATTGCTTACCATAAACTTTTCATATTGAATAGTACCACACCCTTGTTCCCTCACTTCACATCCAAAATTAGTTTTGAACACTTCTAGTAGTATTACACAGAAATATAACTGCATATCTCAAACTGTTTACATACGTATTTTTTTTAACTACTTTTTGGTAGTTTGTCAAAGGAGCACTGTTATTTCTCAAAGAGACTCTCTGTGAAGTAACAGTACTTTTAACTTAATTCTTGATGTTCACTCTTGGCTCCTCTGGCTGCAGGTATTTGCTGGAGCAGGATTTTCCCGGGATGCGGATCGGGCCTGAGCCGACAACAGATGGCTTCATTGCTGTGATGTATGGGGAGAACGAGGGAGTCATACCTGGCAATGCTCTGGTGGTGGACCCCAGGAAACCTTTCCGCAAGCTCAATGCCTTTGGAAACGCCTTCCTGAACAGGTAACGATAATGACAGGGTTCTCCCCTTACTGGCAGTTGGATTTGTGCCTATATTATTATTCAACACATAGGGGTGTGAAGATTTACCAGTTTGAAATGGCTAAATGTTTGTGATAACCACACAATTCAAACAGGCAAAAGTTGAGACAGAATTGTGACTAAATTGATCCTGGAATCACTGTATGGGTAAAATGTAATACAATCAATTATTATTATTATTTTTTAAATTTATTTTATAAACAATTTTTTTCTTCTTCTTACTGTACATTTCTAAGCCTCTGTGTTTTCACAGCATTGTAGTTCCCATTAAGGAGATATGTCCTCAAACTTGTCCATCAAGTTTTCCCTCATTGTCCAATGAAGAATGTCATGTCAAATGCCCTGTCTGAAAGTACTATTTCATGCCTGCTTTTTTAACTATACATTATAACCAATAAAATTTTAAGCAGGATGCTATTATGGTCATCAGGAAACAGGGCTCAATCGCATAGGTCCAAATCATAGGCTGCTTAACCCTTGTGTTGTCTTAAGGGTCAAAAATGACCCGCCACTATGTTTAACAGCAGAGAAAAGCCCTGAAATGATCTTTTTTCAACTTGAAATTTGGGTACTCTTCCTAGAGTGACCCTAACATTAGAAAAAGTGAAACATTACCTTATTGTTTATATTTCCCTGAAAGCTGTACACCACCAGGGTATAAAGATTGTCTTAGGGTCATTTTGACCCTTAGGACAAGGGGATTATACAGAATGTTAAGACTCCACAAGGGTTAAAATGCATCTTTCATGCATCAGTTCATTGATCACTTGAAGATTCATATCAGTATCAGTGTCAGAAGGAGAGATGACAAATGCAAGTAGATCTCTCAAATAACTCTCATGCCATTCTATCGATGTTTATGACAGTTTACGTTTTCCCTGCTCTAACACACCTTTGTGATTCAGCTCATGAAGAACTTGAGCAATTACTGAGTGGTTAGGGGGAAACAATAGAATGGGCAGGGCTTTGGCTTTTCAGAACTAATTTGGCAAACTTCAGTAGGTTAAATTAACCTGTTCACAAGGCTACGTAGTCAAATCTATCCTGAAATCTGTCTAGATTGTATTGATTCAGAATTGTTTCTGAACAATTCTGAATTTGATCCAGATTGTTTCACAAAATGGCTATGCATAGGTTATTTAGAGACTGTATTACATTAGTTTTGGGTAAGATTTTGGCCAAAAAACTATTTTTATGTATAAACTTTGGTTACTTCTGTGTGTCATTCTCACTGTAATTTATGCACGCTGCACACAAGCCAAACTCCCCCACACCATGTCAAGCTTTTGTGTTTTTACTATAACCTATAGCTAGTGCCAGCCAACACAGTTAACGTGAGCAGTAGCCTATTCTTTCATTTACAGTGTATGTGTTTTCACATTTAGCTTAGTTACAGTGAAAAATGGACGAGTATGAGAACGTTGAGGAGGTCGACTTGTTCCAAAATGTCTCAATGGTCCCAGTTGGTTCCTCTTACAAACATTGTAAAGAAATTTAAATCTGTAAATATCTCTAGAATGTAAGCTTTTTTCAATCAAAACACGCTGAATGACTGTTTAGTTCTTAATGAGTGAATTATGATAAAGATTTTGAAAAATGGCTGGAATTCCTCTTAAAGGAACACTGTGATCATGCTTCAATATTTAGAATACAGACATGCATATTCAGTCACAGTTAGCTGGTCTAACAGGCTCGACCATTCTGAGCTGTTGCCAAAACAAGCCTTTTCCATTACTGTGTATCCTCGCACCTGGAATGTGAGGTACAAAGTTCCACACTACCATTCATTCATCCATTCATTTATCCATACCTTCATTCATTCAAAGTTTGCAATCTAAATGAAGGCTATACCTTCTACTGCTCTTCAGACCATGCATATAAATACTGTAGCTATCTTGGTTATGGTTTGTATGGTTATTAGCAGCAGGGCTTATTCAATTTTGATAATTTTAGAGTGTTTTTGTATAAATGATGAGGGAAAAAAGTATATAATTAGTTCATGCAGAAGTATGTATTACTAGTTGTTGTATTTTACTGATTGGTGCGCTCCAGTGCTTCCTCTCTTCCGAGCCCATATGACCTACTATAACTAGCCTCACTTTCCATAAACAAGTTAGCTTTGGAAATTGACTGGTCACTCCTCTTTTTAAGCGGCAGTGGATGTTGTTTGCGGCTCGCTTTTTAATGTTTAACTTTAGCATGTGGACATTTGGGGGAGGGCTATTTTTCCCCTGTTGGATGGATATTTATGTACAGGGAAATGGGTAAGTGCTTCTTTGACAATCACTGCCACAGAGGTCAAAGACAGACTTGGCAGAGAACATCTCCTCTTTTCCAGAGGAACCTCAAACAATGCACTCTGTTTCCTGTGGACTACTCTGTGCGTCATATGTTGTCATGTTTTGAAGTCAAATTGTGATTTTTTTATTTTTTTTTGGAACAGGGCAAATGGTGTTGTATCATTTTCTAGAAAGCAAAACTTAAGAAGGTCTAAAACGGAACTGTCAGTTTTTGACTCTCCCTTACATTTTCTGCTGACAGTGCAGCTGATACATGTTGCAATTTTCTCTTTTAAAAAATAATTAAAGAAGAGATTGTTTTAATGACTGTAGCAAATGGTTTAAATGCGAAAGAAAGATTTATCATGTTTAAAAAGCGCAAAATATGTAAATGACGTATGGCACATGTATCATTTTGAGATCTGTGTTTATAAGTATAATTTTTAGCATGCTGTAGGATCACTCATCATTGTTTTACACGTATGACCATTTCCAAATACTACTTGTATGGATGTGACTGACCTAAACTAGCCTATAACTCTAACAATTAATCTAACTTTTATTTTAGTCACTGTGTTATTTAATACATTTGAGTCAGAAGCAGGTACAAATTAATATGGTTTGGGGATACCTTTGCATTTAGGTAAATAAGAGTAAGTAAGAAAATGAGGATGGAAGTGGTTTGCATTAGCTGTTTCACTACACAGTGCCTCAGACGGATTATTACAAGTCAACAAACTGCTGTGATGGGAACACCTGTGTTTGCTTTGGTAACACTCAGCATGCTTTATCTTCATGTACCATCAGGTTCATCTGCTCTCAGATGCCCAACCAAGTCCTGCAGAGCATTAGCATCATTGACACACCGGGTATCTTGTCTGGAGAAAAGCAGCGCATTAGCAGAGGTTAGTAGCTGCAGTACACTTTCAGTCTGTGAGACGTTGATTCTGTAGAAGTGCAGTAATTTAAGAATCACATGGCCACACACATGTTGCTTGTGAGATGTCAGCTAAACTATACTTGTCAGAATAAAATATATAATATGATATAATAACCTATATAGCCATATAATAGTAAAACCTTCCTCAAACACATCCTATCCTTTCAACCATGGCCCTCTTAGGTGTTTGCTAGAGAGCAGCACCATGTTGCAAGTCATGAAGTACTTCATTGGGTGCCACATGACCAGCATGATGCTCCTATATTTGTTTGGCAGAATCCTTCTACACTGCCTCCACATAAAAAAATGACCTGTGGTCATTAGTTTTAATTTCAGTCACCAGATGCAAGCCTGTGTCTTTGTAATGAGGCATCATTTCCGTCTCTGCCTTCCATCCTGTGATCCTGGCAGCACAAACCAAGCAGCTCGATTTAAGGGCTGCGGCCATTTGCTGTCAGCACTTCTCACTTTCTATTCCTCATTTCACCCATCTGATTTTTAACTCTCGAAATAGACCAAAGGGTGCACATCTGCTTGAAGGTTGTACTCAATGAACAAATTTGGAATGCCTTTATGTCTTGATTGTTGATTAGGGGTGTCCTATTTTTTTTACAGGCAGAGGACCACCTATAAAATATGCAATATACCTGGCCCTTTGTACCAGACCAGTTATTTTTTTGGCCCCTGGTCTAGCATCAGTTCCCTCCTGTCCATAGTATGGAAATATAAGTACCTAAATAAGTACTACAGGTGAACCTGATCCAGAATCTGTACTGTTTATTGGTAAAAAGTACAGTTCATGTAATTATCCACAGACAAAAAATAGTACAATATTGTATTGATAGTGTGTTATATTTACTACATATAACAAAACAAAATTCTTCAAAAACTAGTTTAAAAAGTCATTAAAAAAAGCTTATTGGATCATATAGACAGAACAGAGCATGACAGCCATTGAAATATAGCTTTCTATGATAGATGAGATCTTATGTAGGTTTTTGTGGCGTCTATTCAACCCTTGTTATGGTTTTGTTCTGCCATACCAAAGTGCCAATCTGAGGACATGTTCATACAGATTGCTGTAGAGGACATCAGTTTACTTTTGCCCCTCTGCTTCAGAAAGTGCTGTTGCACCTTTTATAAACATGAGTGGAAGCTATTACTCAAGTAGCTTTTCTGTGCAACATTGTTGAAAGGGAGGCAAATGGCATGAACCCACACCAGCAGGATCTGATGAGTGCATATATGTATGTATTGGGGTTATATGAAGTAAAAAGCCAGAAACACACCAGACACAAATAGCGGCTACATTCAATGCTGCAGCTGTCACAGTAAAACAGCAACTGTTTTTACTGATATCGTCAATGTTCACTTGGTCAGAGAGGCCTAACGACAAAGGCGCCTAGCTACTTAGCTGCCTAGCTACAGTATGTTGCACCTAAATCACTTTTAAATCTAAGATGCATTTTTGTCGACAATTTCCCGCACTCATTGACCAAACGTCTACGTCTGGGATAGTTTCTCACATGGATATCAGTTATCTACAAACAGAAATATTTAACAGCGTCCATTATTCTAATTTTGTCACTTTCATTAACATTTCAGATAAAAGCAGAACATCTTCCACATTTGAAGAAAGGATGGGCTTCATTCCTTTATTCTAATTGTTTCACTTTCGTAACATCACTGCTATTAAAAGCAGAAGAACCTCCACATTTGAAGAAGTACAGGCTTCAATTAACTCATCTAGACATATTCAATTCAGCCGCCCCAATATTCAGACCAGACCTATGTACTTCAGCAGGGTTGTGGAGATCAGTCAAAAGGCAAAAAAACACCAGGGTGCTGTGTATGAGTGGGGCTTCGCCAAAATGACACTGTGTATCCTTGTTCAGTTTTAAGTTTATAACGAATTCTCAGAATTCATGAGTCCAAGAAATTTAAAGACACTCACGGTTTCTACTGTCATCCCATGAATACTGAGTAGCAGATGAAATCGACAAGTTCTGTCATTTTTGCTGAAATTCAGCGTCAAGTTGCCATTGTGGCACCAGTTTGTCAGCTTTGTCAGCTCACATCCACATGCAGCTTAATAAAGGTTATTAATTAGCTCAGTTATTTTTTAAAGTCAACCCCACTACTCTGAGAAGTCTGAGACGTAGCCTGATAAACAAGTTCCGAGGTCGTTCCAGGCACATGCGCAATCCTTATCTTGAATCACCAGGGCAGCAGAAGCACAGTGGAGGGTAAGAATTGGTTGTTATTATTATGTGGTAGGACCTGCTGCAGATTACACCAGGCCACAGTGCTGTAGAATCATGCAGCACTGCTCTGGAGCTGAGGGATAACGCTCCATGGGCGTTCCACATCTGTTTCTGTTTTGACTCTTTCAACTAAAACTGCATTCCTTCAACACTAACCTCTCAATTCTAATGATGATGCAATGTTGAGCTTAAGAAGTTAGATAGCTAGATACATGTTTGACTATTTAAGTGTTTAGTACCACTTCAAGTTGTTCATCACCCAAAACCTTTGTTGTAATGAAGGTACTTGAAGGTAGTTAGGGTTTGCAGTTTGCAAAGGGGCTATTGTTAGCTTTCATTCGTTGCTGGGCATATTGATATATTTGCATATTTTTTATTAAAAAATTTTTTTTTTTACAATTGAGGATTGATTTAGTAGCCGTGAAGAGTTTTTATTAATACATGCTCATGATTTCTTTTTTATGTATAAAGAGCCAGTTTCCCCTGATTCTTTTAACCAAAGAATAGCTTCAGTAGTCCCCACACTCCAAAAACCAAGCTCCCCCTTCACAGAGCCTTGGCAGTGTTCCCTAACATTTTTATAACAATATGTAATCCATTCCATTGTTTTTTACAGCCTAATTTCATCATGGCTAAATAGTAGACTCGTGTTGTTACATTGTGATCTGAGTATATCAACAGATGCACTGAATTGCTGCCAGCGATCTAGCAGTAGCTAGTTCAATATGAAGTATCTCCTCCGTATTGTTACCAGTTGAGGACCATCTTGTGTATAGTGGATGTTAGTAAGCAGAATGTGATACAACAGCTGAAACCTATGTGCATCTGTATCCTCCCTGTGAAACTCTGTCTTCCCTCATAAAATGGTGTGTAACCAGATATTATTTACAACCTAGGTTACATTGTTTCGTAGTTTCACTAGCTAATGTAAAATTCTTAGTTTGATAAACATGCTATGGAGGGGGTGCAAGATATTGGCCATGATGGTCATCAATTTGCACACCAATCTACTTTCTCCTCTCCATCACTCCGCCTCCAGGGGGTCTAGATTCAGCCCAATGACAAAGCATGTCATTTTGAGATATTAAGGCTATTTAGGATATTTATCCTAATTGTAAAGCCTTACACAGAAGAGTCAGTGTAGTATTTCTTTCACGCCCTGGAACTATATCTGTGCTCAGGGACAGATTAATTCATTTGCTTTATGTATCATTCCTCACAGCATGGTAATTATATTTGCATACTGGCCATATTTGTTGTAAAAAAAAAATGTATACATGCAAGAGTGCTTCTTTTAAAATGTCTCATCTCTCCTCTGCAGGCTACGATTTCTCTGAAGTCCTGCGGTGGTTTGGTGAGCGTGTGGATCGCATCATCCTTCTCTTTGATGCCCACAAACTGGATATATCTGACGAGTTCTCTGAGGCCATCAAGGCCTTCCGCGGCCAGGACGACAAGATCCGTGTAGTGCTAAACAAGGCTGACCAAGTGGACACACAACAGCTGATGCGTGTCTATGGGGCCCTGATGTGGTCTCTGGGCAAAGTTATCAACACCCCGGAGGTGGTGAGGGTCTACCTGGGCTCCTTTTGGTCCAAGCCTCTGCAGAACACAGAAAATCGGCGGCTTTTCGAGGCTGAAGCACAGGACCTGTTCCGTGACATCCAAGCCCTGCCACGCAACGCCGCCCTGCGCAAGCTCAATGACCTCATCAAAAGAGCCAGACTCGCCAAGGTCAGCTAGCTTTATCAGCTGTTAGAGAATTGCTGCATTTCTCAGAATACCAAATCTATATGGTATGCTATGGTACACATCATCTTATAAAATCTGTGAAACTTCTTTTGGCATACAATTAGTAGCAGTCTACGCATGGTAAGGTACATGTCCTTGCTGCCAAGAATGAGCGTTTGGGTGAGCACAACGAAACCTTGATGTTATTTAAACATTATTCTTATCAGTCCAAATGTTTGGAACAATTTCAGATAATATTGACCCTTTGCTGTTCCGTGTCATGGCTGTTTTGTCTTGTATTTGACCTCAGTTCAGACAGTGTTGTTTTTGGCTGGCTGCACTATACTAACACACCCGTTGGGCCACGTGAGCTCTCGGAATACTGCTCGAGTGAGTGTAGGACAACATTTAAGTGTGCACCCTTCCAAACAATCCATTTACCTCTTATCTCTTCCGCAATGTTTCCCCAAACCTGCCCGACAAACAGGAATCCCGGTGCCGTTTGCATTCCTTCCCAAAGTGCAAAAAGGCATGTGAAGCTGTTGTGCATACAATTCCATCCCCTGAAAGGGCCCAGTGTAACCCCTTTCCCTGGTACGAGGAATGCGTATGACGTATTCTAGCATAGTAAATAAGCAGCTCTTATTTTTTTCTCACCACCTTCCACCCTCTTCTGTACTGCCACTCTTCATGTTTGTGCCATTCCTGATCCTGGCCATTGGCCCTACATGGAAAGAACAAACCTGGAGAAAGCATGGACTTATTTTTGTTCTCCTCTCTTTTGAGGAAAGAGGTATATAAATATAGTCACTGCTGACTATTTCCTTGGCAAGAGGCGGTTTCAAAGTGGAGGTCAGCTGATAATTTCAGATAATGCAACCGACCTGTAGAAGTTCAAGGTGAAGGTCTTTTGGAGATGTGAACAATTCTTTACAATTCACCATGGCTGACAGCTTTCTGATGATAAAAGAAATAATTATATAACAAAAACAATAGTATAGTATATCTCTAATTTATAAAAAGAACATTCTGTTGGTTGTGTGTTCTAAGTTCCTTTTCAGTGATCACATATTATTCATAGTTGAAGGCTGCACATATTTATTAATATTTATTAAGGCCTCATTAAGAGTTGGCAATTTAAGTTGGCCACTTAAACTCAAAAGATATGCCAGTAAATACGCAGGAAAAGTTCCATATTCTGACTCGTGCTCAACAGTTGCTGAACTTGATTCTCTGGCTAGCCCATTCAGATTATTAAAATTACCTACGTGTAGTTTACGCCTTTGAGGTTGACAGGCTTTTCTTGAGCACAGCTCTTGGGGCAGGACCTTTTCACTTAAGCTGAAAGAAAACTGGGCGATGCAAAATGTGGACTGATGAAGCAAATTATATTTTATGAGTGGAATATATCTTTTAATTGCAATACGATGTAGCATAAAAGCAAGAGACAATAAAAAAGCAATACATTTTAGACTAATATGATGATTATACAAATAAGAAACATCTACTAGTAGCCAAATAGCCTATTGAGAATATAATGAGGTTGATTTTCATGAACAGACCTAGTCATGAGGATCACGTTAATATGCTCTCTCTGCAAATTTCTCAAAATTTAGCAATCTGTGATCCACCCACATTAA
>JAOUQW010000002.1:5184829-5197776 GCA_028565825.1 Olivaichthys viedmensis | reverse complement strand
ACAAAAAGTGTGAAATTTAGAGAGGGATACAATTTTTTTTTTAAACCCGCTGTTATCTTCTGTTGGGAGTTGCAGCAGAGGTGAGGATGATTCATACGATTGTATATTTTGTAATGTCATATTTGTATATTTAATGTTGCCCTCAAATGGCATTCCATGATTTCTTAGCAATCATGTTCAAAGTGTGTTCAATAGCCTCTGTTTTGGGCTAACTCTGCCCCGCACCCACAACTGTCCAGGCAGCACACGGAGATAATTCTGAGGACTGAATGCTGATGTGTGCAATTTCGGTATTAACAACTCACTACACATGCTTAACTAAACTCTGAATACTTCCCTATATGTGTGAATGTATGACAGCCATGTTTTAATCCTGCCATATTTTCTTTATGCCACCACTGGGGGCAGTTGTGGCTCAGCGATTAAAGCTCTGAGCTACTAATCAGAAGTTTAAGAGTTTAAATGCCAGCACTGCCAGGCTACCATTGTTGGGCCCTTGGGCCTTTAACCCTCAACTATTCAGCTCAATTGTAAGTTGCTTTGGATAAGTGTAAGTTATATTGAATAATGTTTATGCCTCTAGGTGCATGCCTATATCATCAGCTACCTGAAAAAGGAGATGCCTTCTCTGTTTGGGAAGGAGAAGAAGAAGGAGGAGCTGATTGCCCACTTACCTGAGATCTATCAAATGCTGCAGAGGGAACACCACATCTCACCTGGAGATTTCCCCAACGTCAACAAGATGCAGGTGAATCCTATAATCAGTCACCCATGAACTATTACTTAATCACTTATTATTGATTTATGAGTTTTGTTTTTCTCACAAATGAACCCCATCAAGTTCCACTGGAATACGAAATGCTCCTAAAACTGTTTTAGATTATCTTTTTAATACCAATGTAATAACTGCATTTGCCATTTTCAATGTGTAATGAATGTGATTGTATGGGACCTTGAGTTGTACACTAGTAAAACCACAGCTTATAAAGCAGAGATGTGTCCTAAATAATGGCTATAACACTAGAGGATATGCAGTTGTTCAAATACTGATTATTCAGTACTGCTAAATGAATGGAGAGTTAACTTGACACACCTTGACGCAAACTTCCCAGACTACAGTAGAATTGTGGTGTGATGAGGAGAAGCTTACAATGTATCAGCAAATGTATCGGAGCAACCAAACTGAGAGAAAAGCATAAAATGTCAAAATTCTGCTGTTTAGAATTTGTAATTCTTTTATTTATAAATAATAAGAAATATAAGATAATTGATCATTTATAATACGATAATCATGAGCACTGAAAGACTGACAACCAAGTGGTTGTTTGTCTATACCTGTCCTTATAAGATGCAAAATGGAGCATGTTGGTGATAATAAACCTTTAAGCTTCTCTCCTTCGGAAATAGGCAGTAAGAGCATTACTGAACCTGGGACATTGCTGGTTTTGCAAACTGCCTCAGCTAATGTGAAACAATGTGCAGTTAGCAGTATGGTTAAATCCCTGAGGAGGACAGGAGGCTCAACCCTGCTATTGTGTGCCGAGCAGTGGGACCACCCAACATAGTCTCACTTTCACCAGGTCATGATCAGGATGTTTGTACAACATGAGACACTGTAGAGGTTAGGCCCGAATCACTGACTGTAGTTCAGAAACCACTGAAAAGCTGTAGTTGTTGATTAGCAGATAGAATAGTATAGAACAGAATAGAATAAGCATATATCTATCTGAGCCCCTTAAGACCGGACTGATTCCAGGCAGCACTTACATGATACAGGCTGTGCTCTAAATAGATTTACCATTAAAGGCCAACATTGATTAGCATTTGTACAGCCTCAGATATGACTAAAAAAAGAACCACATCAGTGCTTGTTCATGTTCTCTTTTGTCTCTTCCACATATTTTAGTTTTAAATCAGTAAAACAGAAACAGTCATCAGAATATTATGTCAAATAGCCAATGAATAAAAAAAGAAAATCAACCTTGAATGTTTCACCTACATGTCAGTATATGTTACTTTATTAAAGACATTGATTTGTCAACATCTGTCAATACAGGAACAGCTCATGCACTACGACTTCAGCAAGTTCCCCTCCCTGAAAATTAAGCTGATTGAATCAGTGGACAAGATGCTAAGCAACAAGATCGCACAGCTGATGAACATGATCCGGGAGGAGGAGGGCAAACAGCCAGTTCCGAAGGTGATGGGCGGGGCTTTCGAGGGCTCAGAGGATGGGCCATTCGGCCACGGCTATGGCGAGGGCATTAGTGCTGGGGCGGACACTGAGGACTGGATTGTAAGTCGTGACAAGCCACGATACGATGAGATCTTCTACACACTGATGCCAATCAATGGAAAGGTGACCGGCGTCAATGCCAAGAAGGAGATGATGAACTCGCGCCTGCCTAACACCGTGCTTGGAAAGATCTGGAAGCTGGCCGACTGTGACAGGGACGGCATGCTGGACGACGAAGAGTTTGCTCTGGCTCAGCACCTCATTAAGGTCAAACTGGAGGGCTATGAGCTGCCCTCAGAGTTACCGCCCCATCTGGTGCCCCCCGGCCACAGGAAGAACCCGACCGCAGACATCCTGTACAATCACCAGGAGGACTGAGAATTTGCTTTCATACATAATAACATATTTAACCTGAAGTTGTCAAGTCACATGGCCACTCATCTGTAGCTTGTAAAGTGTAAATGGAAGGTTTTATTAGTAATAAAATAGTGTGTTACAGAACCATATCCACACAGACTAGTTAATAAATCATTATATTCACACTAAATATTGTTGAAATCCTAATGTTGAACCATTGAAAATATTATTTTGCAGTTTAACTGCTGATACTGATATTGTTCCAGTATTGTATTAAAGGACATCTCAAAGTTGTAATATGTAGGCTTACGTTCTGTGGGTTCTTAGTTGTCCAGAGTTGGTCTAAAGAATATGTGTAATGTGGATATTTTATTAGAAAAGAAAGACATCTGAGAAAGGTTTTAATTCTTAATCATTTTAATGCGAATAATCAGTTACTACTACTGATAGTGTGCACTAAAACATCAGCTGATGGATGTTTGTCCAAATGAGGCCTGGTGCTTTAGCTATGTTTTGAAAGATGTTTTTGTGCTTAGTAACTAATATAAATATTCCTATGATGCATTATTGTATAAATAGGAAACAAATCTAATCACCCTTAATTTATATAAAGATGAACAATACATCAATTGCTTTCCTCTATATTCCTCAAAAAGCAAACTGCTTGGCTACTGCAGGGCAGGAAAATGGAAAATGCAAACATTATTACCAAGTAAATTATGACACTTTGAAGCTTCTAGTCAATATTGGTGTATGATGGGATATTTTGTTGGCTGACAGTGTGTCAGTTTTGCATCAACATGTGCTGTGTCTAGAAAAACAGACATGTTAAGGCAGACTAGTGAAATTATCATGATATGTACGTTTTTACATACAATGTGTAGCCCCTTCTTCAGAACGCTGAGAAGGGGCAGTCAGCTATAAGCCAGCCCCCATAGTGAAAATTATACATTTGTTTGGTCGGATGTCCTGCCATTTTGCGAATAGACTTACATTACAGAACCCTTCAAAATACCAGCAGAAGGGGCGAGTTACTTACAAGCTGTATTTATTGGTTATTTCCACTCTCGGATAGACATGCATCCTATAGTAACCAAGAATATGCAAAGTAGCCTATTTGAATTGGTTGATGTTTTTGATTTTACTTTATTAACAAATTATATGTTTATACAATCTTTTCGGTCCACCTTTTTGTTACCCCTTCTCTGAATGACCGCACGCCACTGACATTTATATGTACGTAACAAGAAATTTGCCAAAGATAATACATTCGACAAAGTCTGTACTCGCTAGTTCTTATGATATTTTTTATGAAAGCCTGTTTAAGTTACATTGTTTTGTGCAACTAAATGCTTTCCTCCAGTGTTACGTCATACTAGACACTAGATATACATTGGTGTGGAGTTACTGCCATCCTAATTAGTAACCCCACAGCATATCCCAGTAATCCCTTAATACAGCAGTGCCTATTTTTACATGTTATTAAATATTGTATGATTACAGTAGTCTTCGAATGATTGTCTTTTAGTGATGATGCTTTTTTGATGAGATGTACTTTTTGAGGACACTGAATGAAATTTGCATTCCAAATAGTGTTACTGGCTGTATGCTTAACGTAGAACACTTTCATTTGTAAATAAACAGGTTTAGTGTGTAGTAAAAAGAAAAGGTGTTTTGTTTTTAAAGTTGTGACTAATAGAACGTGTTACTAATCATTAAATGACTTGTTCAATTGATGCAGTCCATTATCCCCAAATGGATGACTGGCCTTGTTTGATGATAAGTCATTTTTCATAATTACATTGTATTAATTATCGTAATACTGTTACAATTTTTTTTTTTTTGAAATTATTCCTACGAGGCGAAATAGGGCAAAACAGCAACCTGATTGCAAGTCAAGTTTATTTGGGGTATTTCTCTATAAATTTTCTAAAAATGTAGTAATTATACTGGTTTTAGTGTTTTTGATTTTAACCAGCAGTAACAAAATTACAATGATTCAGTGTTTTTCTTTTAGTTTCTCTTATTTTTTGCAAGCAAATGAAGGGTTTCTCAGTGTATTATGATGCTTCTGGGTGATTATTTGTGTTAATTAAAAATACAACTACCACTTGTTTTACTTTTTAAGGAATGCTTCACCCAAAAACCCCTGAACATCGCTAATACCTGTTAGCTTGATCTAATACCTTAGCTTGACCTCACTTGCTCACGATTAGCTGTATTATAATTTTTTGGTTCAACTATTTCCTTAAAAAGTGCCACTGCTGAATTGCATACAGCACTAATTATGATGTGCAACCTTTATACCTCTCTCTTTGCAGAGTCAGGTGAGAGATAGTTGCCCTCCCTGTCAATCTACTACTCACTATGGCTTCAAAGTTCAGTTCACTACTTCACTGATCAACCTGAAAGAAGGCGCTCACTTAAAATCATGATTATCTCCGCATCTTAGATCAACTTTTTTTAGGCTGAGAACTCAGAAGACGACATTGTGAAGGTTTGTGATAACATCTCATTGTATTTGGTTAATACCACATTGCTTCTTTTAATGCTTTTCAATAAACAGAAACAAAAGATCTGGTATGTTACAGATGTATCTCTGCTCACACTCGCTACGCTTAAATGTTAAGCGCGATAGTGAGACCTAAGGGCTTAATGTCAACATATACATGTATATAAACGTTAACTGTGTATTCTGCATATTAAATTATATTGCTATAAATGCAAATGGAAATATTTAGATGTACATTGTAATTCGGATAAAGTGGATAAATACTGTTGGGTTTTTTGGCAACGCCACACTCTACCTTTAAGGATACTGGCACTGATTTTGTTGACCCATATCAGGATACTGGCACTGATTTTGTTGACGCATATCATACCTGGCTGTAAAAGAGGTAACATAAAATGCCACACATTTTTATTGTACTTCAAAGTCTGTCAATTTAAACTGGAATGCATAATCACACTGAATGATTGATGAAAACATCAACTTAGAGAAAAAGCAAATTTGAAGTAGTCTGTGATAACATTTGCTCTTTGTAAAATGAATTGCAAAATGTTTGGTAATTTCTCTGCTCACTGTAATGTTCCAAACTTTTAACAGTGAAGGCCTCAGCTGCAGTATAATGTGTGAAGCTTAATAATTAAGCTCATCATGTGATCAGCTTGAGTTAAGGCGCCATTTAAAGTGAACGAACAAGCCTCTATACAAGACATGAAACCATAATAGGATGTTAAAGGAATACTTGGCCAAAGAATGCTATTGTGGCTAAGTAGAAGCTCTTAGGGATCACTTAGTAAAATTCTATTAACTTCATGCTAACTGGCTTTTACTACCCATCGTTCATTAATAGCAATGTTGTCTTTTTTAAGTAATCTGATAAATAGTGTTGATTTTTCAATGCTTGAATGAACAGTATTTATTTATAACTTTTAATTGTGAGTTTTTAAGCGAACCCTACTAAATAGGTGTTATTTACAAAGGCCAATTTTGCTGTGATCTCACAGATGTCTGAGCTGGCAGATGAGGATGAGTATAAGAAAGGACGCATCCGGGAGCTGCAGGAGCAGCGCATGGCCGTCCAGAAAAAGACCTACACTAAGTGGATGAACAGTGTTTTCTCCAAAAATGGGGTAGGAATAAACCCCTCAAGAGCATTTTAGCGCTACATCTCACATGACCACTTTCCCAGGTAGCATTATGCCTAATATCAAATTAAAAATATATATTAGAGAATCATTGACAACAGATTCATGTCTCAAAGGTGGGACAATCTCAGCATTTGAAGAAAATATTCTAATTTTAATATAAACAACCAGCCCCTGAGATCTATGCCTAAATGTTGTCACTTCATATGTAGTATTTGTTATCTAGGCCAATCCTTTGTATTCTGTTCTAACGGAAACTAGGCTAATTTACTTATCAAGGTTTTCAGTTAACAGGTGGCAGTTATGCCACATATCTTCTTTGACATTATCATGGTAGTTATCTACTATGATCTAATGTCAGCAAACTTCACCTTAGTCTTGTGGCTCCTGTTTTCATTTCACAGCAAGAACTACATGATAATTGCAGTGGTTGATTTCCTGTTAAAAGCCCTAACACTCACACATGATGATATCATAACTCAGTAACATACCAGTAAACATTTATGTGCTCATCTGATAAGTAAATGAATAGTGAAGTGTGCTTCCATGGGTTTCCAAGAGCTCTTAAGATGCAAACTCACTCAAATGTATAATTACTTAAGTTAGAAGCTAATAGTTATAAACTAGGACCAAGAGATGAGTGAAATGAGCTTACAACCAAACTTTCAATCTTAACCAGCATACAGTATGATCGATTCAAATAAATGAAGAACGCTTCAAGTTATTACAGGATAAATTCAGCTAATCACTAAACACATACTAGCTAATCTAGCTAATCTCTAAACATATTTATTAGCAAATTTCCTCAAGACGTAAAGGTACAGTATATAATGCATATTTGTTTCTACTGGGATAGATTACAGATAGTGTTTCAACAACAGTTTTAATGTTTTGCATAATTAAGAGAGTTTTAGATATGTCTCTTAATTAAACCTTTAATAGCATCATTCCATTCCTTTCTGTATCATACACCTAAACATGACTTTTAGTTCCTTTAATGCCAGAGATAATCGGGGTGAACAACCTTTGAACTCCTTTGTAAGTTCAATTATGTAACCCTCTGGTGGCACCTCAATGAGGAAGAACATAAAACAAAGAAAAGAGGATATAGTTCGTAACTCAAGGTCCTGCATAAACATTTCAGCCATGCTGAAGCCAGGAAGGAAGAGGACCTCACAGTGTCACCACTTCATGTGGTACATTCATTGTCATAACAGTACCTTTGAGAGCAAATAAGGAATGAGCTAATTCATCCAGTAAACACGTTTGACTGAAATGACTGGTATTACTATAAATCCCAGTTGTTTTCAAACAACAAATTCTAATGAACCAAATTAACCCAAAAATGCTCTGACAGTTGCCACAAAATATTTTTTTCTACTTGTTAGTGGCGAGGAATGTATTAATAGCTATATGGGGTGCTGATATGAATTTTAAATGCTTTCCTTTTCTTTTTCCCCATTTCCTTGGTTGGTTTGATTATTGTTACGTGTGCCTGGTAATGTGTGGAAACATCTGTATCTGGACAACGTGTATGCCTAACAAATGACCATACTTTATGTCCAGCTCCATATATCTACAGAGAGCACGACATTTTTTTTTGTCTTTCCATAGTTCTAAACCATGAAATGCACACAAATATAGATATGTCTGAGGAAAGCTGAGAGTTTTCCCATTCAGTCCAGGGGAGATCTGGTCAGAGACACTAGATTCCCATAGCCTTTGCATTAGGGAGTGGCTATTAGGCTCTGAGTGGAGCCAGCACACAGGGAGGAGTGTGTGAGTCATGCTGGAATGGAGCACGGTGGCCACTGGCCAAACACAATTTTTAGACCTAGCCAGCTGCTGTTAGTGCAGAGCAGTTGACACTTCCTGCCCCACCCAACCTCAAAGTCTCAGGAGAATGCCAGAGAATGCTCAACTTGAGCTCTGGGAGTTTGGGCTTGCAATATGGTCCATGGGACTTCCTTATTCCCTGAGTCCTGACAGTAAAAGTCCCACACCTGTACACAGTCTCGATACTGTAGATACTGTGTACCCTTAATGTTGTGATTTTTACAAGCATGATCTTTCTATGCCAAACACAGCTGGCTTCTTACATCAGCCAGGTTTATAAAGAAACTTGAAATGCTGGGAAATCAAAGGAGGAAATCATTTATGTCAAGAAAGAACCTGATCGTTGCAAAACCAGATTTTAATTTCATCTTTTGACTTGACTTGTGTCGATTGAGTAATACAGGTATTTCTTTGTTTAGGAAAAGGTCGTCCTAAACGATGTGTACACAGAGCTCAAGAGCGGAGTGCACTTGGTGCGACTTTTGGAGCTAATCTCCACGGCGAAGCTGCCCACCCCCAGCCGGCGCACCCTCAGAGTACACTGTCTGGAGAACAACAGCATCGCCATACACTTCCTCAAAACCAAGGTGTCATTGGCAGAATCAAATTAAGAAAATGACTCACAATATACACAATATACAAATAGGGAACAAATAAATAAACAGCAATCTAAAAATGGCGAAAGCATGAACGATCTCAAATAATTTCTCTTTCCTTAGACAATGACCTCTTTAATTATGACGCTCTTTAAAATTTCCCTTTCTTCCTTTCTCTCCCTTTAGATTCGAGTAGATCTGATTGGCCCTGAGAACATTGTGGATGGGGACAGAACCCTGATCCTGGGCCTCATCTGGATCATCATTCTCCGCTTCCAGATTGGAGCGATTAATCTCGATGAGGTAGTGCCCAAAAGTCTTAAGACATACGTGGATATTACTGCTGCCAAGCATGCCAGAAAGTTTGGGTTAGTCACAAATGCAAAAAGTTCAAGTTCAAGTAAAAAGTTCAAGTAAAAAGTTCAAGTAGAAAGTTCAAGTAGAAAGATCAAAAAAGCAACTAAAAGGACTTTCTAGTGACGATGATGTGGGCAAAAGGCCTGATGCATCAGTAAATTGTGTAGATGACTAAGTTTTAAAATAATTTGTTATTCAAAGATGCTTACGTGGATAACCATGAATAAAACCTAATGTTAACATCTCCCTTGTGTAATGGTAACCTGGACCAACTAGCTTTCATTCATTATTAGCCACATTAGCATCTTTTTAGTGAAGAATTCCTGACATGAGAAGAATATATGTTATAACTGAAGACAGAGTCCGTTCTGTTTCTAGGACAGTGGTGATGCCAGCTTAGCACGGCGTTCAGCCAAGGAAGCGCTTCTGATCTGGTGCCAAAGGAAGACTGCTGGCTACAACAACGTGGGCGTTCAGGATTTTTCCAGCAGCTGGAGGGATGGACTGGCCTTCAATGCTCTCATCCATGCTCACCGGTAGTGTTTATGAGAAAGGGACCTTCACTATATATTCAAAAGCACACTGAGATTCACCGATATATCTTCAACTGTTAAATATGTGTTGACTTTTTGTTCCAGGCCAGATCTATTTGATTACAGTCGACTTCATCCAGATGAAGCAAGGAGGAACTTGGGCCATGCTTTCAGCCTAGCTGAGAGCAAATTCGGCATCATGCAGCTACTTGACGTAGAGGACATAGTGGTGTCACATCCTGATGAGAAGTCCATCATGACTTATGTCTCACTGTACTACCACTACTTTTCTAAAATGAAACAGGGGCAAACCATCCAGAAGAGGATAGCCAAGGTCAGTTACGGCAGTAAATTCAATGAAATAGCAAAGTTTTTGCAAATTTTTCCTTACAAATCAACTTTTGACTATAAAATTTGATTTCCCCAATCAGTGTTCATTGGATTTAACATCAACCATTTAAAACTCCACTTATTACAGTATGTGCCATTTTGTTTTATTGCTCCCCACTATATGCAGACGTAGATGATAATCAAACAAATGTTATGACAAAAAATATAGACTTATTGTAGGCCGTGTTCAGGGTCTAGCATGCTTTTTTGGAACAGACATGATATCTCTGAGGTCAATTTCTTACACTCTGATCCTTTAAAGTACCGATGCTCCATCTATGCTGTCTTGTGTACTCCATCCATTAATTCTGAATGAGGGCTGCCTTCAGGGAGATTGCGGATTATTGGATTTCACAGTAGGGCAAAGGGAGGAGCTCTGGCCCTAATCAGATAAGCATAAGATCAGCTTTGGTAATACAGACAAGTGAGGGAGTAAGTCCCCACCCCACAGCACAGTTAGTAAGATGTTGAAATAGCCTTTACCATATTTCAGCACCATGACAGAAAAAGTCCCACAAACTCCTCTCGACAGACAGTTGGAGGCCACCTGGCGGATTTGAGTTCAGAGGGCAGAAGATTCTATTATAACGCTGGCCAGGGACCCATGGAGAGGTACAGTGGTGAGAAGTGTCCTGTTCTGCCCGTGCAGGAACAGGATGACACTATTGCTCACCACCACGTCTGCATGTGTGAATAGAACAGTACACGAGCTGGCAGAGAGTTGTGTTAGATAATGACGGACACGTCGGTTTGGGAACTGTGCTAGGCTGGGTCAGAGTTGGGCGCAGTTTGGTGGTGAGACGAGGCAGTCTGCGTGCTTGTTTCTAGGTGTGGCCTGCCGGGTCATTGGGTGGCAATGTCTCTCAGTGGCAATTTAAGCAACCAGTGGCTGAGATGGCAGACTATGAGAGAGGTCATTATTAAACCGCAAAGGAGTGTGTCAGCACTGGGAAAGGTGTGTATAAGTAGCTAGATGTCAGTGTCCTGTGTTGATGTGACTGAAAGCTGCCTTATTGACCATTCCCAATACTTTTTACATTCAGTTATAGTTTGAAGAGTGTCATAGTAATGGAGTCAAATATCATTGTGATAGTTGTTTCTGTGCAGGTCTTACATGACCAAAATAAATGTCTTAGCTTCATCAATTGTAGGAGACTATCTAAAAAAATAATTCAGAAGTATATAAAATATCAATAACATTAAGCACCAATAGCCAATAGATATAAATATAAAAAAACAAAGCTGAAACTTGCATACACACAGAAACATTTATTTTCTTCATAGAATCTTCATGGAAAGAGGATACATAAGGACAGCCTTTGCAGATATGTGTTTTGTGTGTTTTTTGCCCACTAGTTATTAGGCACTGTGAGAGTGGGCAATTTTTTAAAATATAATATTATATAATATTATATATTTGTATAATATAATTATATTATATAATTTTGTATATCACATTTTATATATACACTCAGTCAGGTACAGCTAGATTATACCTTAATTTATTGGCCCTTGTATCAGGTTCACCTACCATATACTGTAGGTCACTTTGTAGGCATACAGTTACTCACTGTAGCCCATTTGTTGCTATGCACAATTTGTCAGCCACCATGTACCCTGTCCATCAGTGGAAAATGCCTACCACTGAACTACCGCTGACCAGATGTTATTTGGGTGGTGGACCATTCTCAGCGCAACAGTGACATTGACAAGGCAGCGGTACTTTAGTGTGTTTTGCACTGGTACTGAGTGTGTCAGGCACAGCAGCAATGCTGGGTTTTTTAAACTCTGTATTCTTACTGGCTGCTTTATTAGATTAAATTAAATTAAATTAATTTTATTTCTATAGCGCTTTTAACAATAGACATTGTTACAAAGCAGCTTTACAGAAATCCCAATGTAGATCTAGATCCCTAATGAGCAAGCCAGAGGTGACAGTAGCAAGGAAAAACTCCCTGAGACGACATGAGGAAGAAACCTTGAGAGGACCAGACTCAAAAGGGAACCTATCCTCTTCTGGGTGAAACCATAGGTTGTTATAGTAGACAGTCATACAGAGAAAACGCAACAGCACTAAATGTGTTGAAAGGATATGGAATATTTGGTATGATCGTGAATAGAAGTCCTAGGATGATCATGGGACAGTCTTTTTGATTACAACAGCAGTTCTATGATATCCAGGTATGATTATCCACTGAAGCAAGAAGGTGAGTCTTAGGCATAAAATGTTTTTGGGAAGTGCAGGTCTTTAGGGTGTCCAGGTGAGATTGTCCAGGCGAGTATCCACAGCAGCAGGAGGTGAGCGACAGCATCAAAACATCCCGGTTTACCAAAACTCCCTATGCCCATTAACCCCCAAGATCTAGCAAAATGCCTGACTAAACAAATACATTTTCAACCTACACTTAAAGATTGAGGCTGTGCCTGAGTCCCGAACATTAACAGGATGGCTGTTCCACATCTGGGGGGCTTTGTAGTAAAAGGATCTGCCCTTTGCCGTAGTTTTCATTATTCTAGGTACTGATACAGAACCTGCACCTTTTGATCAAAGCAGATGTGGTGGATCATAATAGACCAAATGTTTGCTTAGGTACTGTGGGGCAAGACCATTTAGTGCTTTATAGGTCATGAGTAGTATTTTATAATCAATACGGAATTTTACTTGGAGCCAATGTAGTGTGGATAAAATAGGAGGAATATGTTCAAACTTTTCCCCTTTGTGTTAACTGCCCTCTAGCTCTTCATCGGTGTCAGTTTCTGACCACAACACCGTGGTTGGCTGGATATTTTTTGTTTGGCGAACCCAGTATTGACATTTGGCTGTTTAAAAATCCCAGTAATGCTGCTCCACCTGCTACACTCATACCTCAAAAATGTGCATAAAAAAGAGGGGCTAGGTGTACTTGATAAACTAATACTCACTCACGTATATACACTCACCGAGTATATACACTTTATTAGGAACATGTACACCTTCTCATTCATGCAATG
>JAOUQW010000002.1:5155613-5178468 GCA_028565825.1 Olivaichthys viedmensis | reverse complement strand
GGCTAAGACATACCAGCATTTCACAGTGGATCACTGGAAAAAAGTCCTATTTACTGATGAATCCAAGTTTGAGATTTTTGGTAGTAACAGAAGGGTTTATGTAAGGAGACGAACAGAAGAGAGATTGATACGACAGTGTATCATAACAACAGTTAAACATGGTGGTGAATTTTCAATGTGGTCTCAGACTTTTGGAGCTCACTGTACATAATAATTAATCATTATTATAAACCAAGTGATCCAACACATTATATATGCAATCTGTGTACTAAGTAATAACAAAGTACCAAAAAGCAAACTTAATGCAGTCTAGTATGTTGTTTCACTCTTAGGTCCAGGCTGAGTTCTCTGACCTGGGGAAGCATTTACCAGAGGTGGTGGATCTACTCCAGAAGCAGGATCTGTTGGACACCAAGATCTTCTCTCTTGGAGAATCGCTGAATGCCATCAGCAGTAGTGCCTTAAGGGGGAAACACAGGGATGTGTTACAGGTTCAGAGCAGGGTGAAAGAGCTCAAAACCCAGTACAACTCCCTCCTGGCTCTCAGCAAGAACAGGTGAAGTCTATGAATTTAAAATAACTCGGTCAAGGCTTTATAGCCATAGTGAGTCACACAAACCTTCATGTTGTGCTCTAGTCTGGCATTGCCATAACTGTGACTTACTTGTGGAAATTTCACTGGAATCTGAACAGCCTCCAGATTCAGGACACAATTCTAATATCAATGCTATTGTGTTGTTGGAGCAAAAAAGAATAAATTAGTGGTTTGAAAGATCACCTATTCTTTTCCAAAAGGAGGAAAGCACTGGAAGGGCGGCTGAAGCTCTTTGAGTTCTTCCATGAATGCGAAGAAATGGAAGCTTGGATTTATGAGAAGTGGCTTTTGGTGCAAGCAGCATCTTTGGGCAGAGACCTCAGTCAGATTCAACAAGCCATTCAAAACCATAAGGTTTGACCCTTTATACAATAAAACACAAAAATATTAAAGGTCTCCTACAGTTTTGGGAAAACCATGTGTACTTTTGTCTGTAGGCACTGGAAGCAGAAGTGCAGTCACAGGAATCTCTGTGCTCAAGGGTTGTGTCCAGGGGTCAAGAACTGTGTAGAGGGAGACACCCCAATGAGAGAGATATCCAGAAATGGATCCGGACCTTGCAGAAACAGTGGCACCAGCTCAGGGACCAAGTCACAAACCGCAAGAACAGACTGCATGCAGCCAATGTCATCAAGCAGGTTTTAGCTGTTGCTAGCTAATATACTAATCCCACAGCTAACTGGTGCAGAATATAAATGTGCAAATATATATTATGTCCAACTCTTCGTTGTCCTTATTCAGGGTAGTAGTAGTAAGATGTAGTTAGTATATAAGTATGTATCATTGTTACAGTGAAATTTACTTGTTTAACAACCTTTAACTTTAAAAAAAAAAGTGCTTAAAATGTGTAACTATTATTGTAATACATAGTTTGTTTTAACCCTTAACACTATTTTCCTTACAGTATTTTGCTGATGCAGCAGAGGCAAACTCATGGCTTAATGACCGCAAACCCCTTCTCATTGATGAGGATTATGGAAAGGATGAGTTGGGCACTACCGCCCTGCTCCAGCGCCACCAGAGACTGGAGAAGGAAATAGAGGCGTATGCTTCAGAGGTGAAGAGGCTTGGGGAGCAAGCCCAGAGCGCTACCCAGTTTGCTCCACTAACTGTAAGTAATAATTACCACAGCATTAGCATTCACCTTTAAAGGAACACTACACCACTTTTTATCATTAGACTCTTTACTTTTGGCATGATATCTTTCTGAAATATACATATTTTATATACATATGCATATTTCTGGAGTCTGTGGTTCATAAGATCTCAAGAAAGTCTCAACAAGACCTAATACTGTTATTGGGAGAAATGTAATGTTTGTTGTAATTAACCAAAAGATAATCATGCACAGAAGAATTAAATCACTGTAAACAATCTTTCTGTTCCATTCAGACAGAACCTCAGCAAAGCAAAATGGTTCACTACAGTGATTCATCAGGAGATGAAAAAGAGACAGTGAAGGAAAAGGGGGGAATTTCAGTGAAAGGCAGAGAAAGTGCCAAGGCCTCGCCACAAATGCAGCAATTTTACGGCAAAATTAGGTTCAAATATAGAGGTACAAATAACGAATAACTAATCTGCTTCTTTAGCCAAGATTTAATCAAGGTGGTACAAAAGAACAGCACATAAACTGTGAAACTTTTGGTTTAGGTATGTCATTAACCTGGAATCGTGGAGAAATGCTGACAATCCTCAGCAGAGAGAAAGATGACAAAATGCTTGTGCGAGATAGTAAAGGAAATGAACAACTAGTGCCTTCTACATACATTACAGAGCTGCCTTCAACTGTAAGACACTTACAAAAGCCATTACAATCCAAAACCTTTATATATTTTGTATGAATGTCCCATTGTATTAACTAATTACATCGGCCTGCGTTTTGAATTTTGAAAATGCAGCCAGCACCACCAGTGCCTACAAATGTAGTTCCAGAGAACCCGACTCTGAAAGTGAACCGGCCACGCCGCACCCGCTCCATGCGCCGGGGCACTGCTGAAATCTCAATCACCTCCATGCCAGACCCACACTTCCAGAACGACACCATAGAGAATACACAAAGCAGCTTAGAGAAAGATTTTAACAGTCTCTATCAACTAGTACAGGTGAACGAACACCACCAAACCTCTAAACGCATACATTATGACCTTGTATAGGCTTAAATAGGTCAGAATATTTTATTTATATTCTTTTTTTAGTGGGAGTACATATCAAACAAGCCAACAGAATAACAGTATGATTACTCATCAATAGAAATATTTGGGTTGAAAATAATAGGTATTTAGCTAATGGTGAATGGTATGCACACAATGCAATTATAATTTCAGAGAACCTGAGTCTTTTTCACAATCATTCATTATTAAGATGTTAAGGTTTAGAATATCTCTAAATAATCTTTTTACCTTTAGTCTAAGAAAAACATCCTGGATGAGACTGCTCAAATACATCGGTTCTACAATGCCTGTGAGGAGTTTGAGTCTTGGATGGAGGACAAGGAGAACATCCTCAACACCTTCAGCTCCAATTCTGACAGCACTGAGGTTGTGCAGGCCAAATATGAGGTGGGTGTTCTCAAAAAACAGAAACATTCTGAAAACAGCAAGTAGAACCAAATTTGTATTTGTACTGCCTGAAGAGAAAAGTTCAGATTTATCATATAATCTAATTTTATTGAATGCATCGTTATTTCCGCACAAAGAATTTCCTTACAGAGCTGGCCAGTGGGAAGGGGCAGCTTGATGACATCACCAAACTGGGTGAAAAACTTGTGAAAAAGCAGCACAGCAAGAAGAGAGAGATTCAGTCCAGACAAGCTCAGGTCACTCAGAGGTAGTAGGAAATGGTTATACAACCCACTTTCACCCTAAAGACACTTCAGAACCCACAACTACTGAACGTGTTGTAGTGTATTGAAAATTTTCTAAATATCATCCTCAGGTGGGAGCATATTCAGGCCCTAAAAGATGAGATGGCTCATGAACTGCTCAGCTCAGCTGACATCAAGTCCTTCTTGCACACTTGTGAGGATGCCAAAGCCCAGCTCTTGGAAAAGGTGGCCCAGCTGGATGTGTCCGATGTGGGCAGCTCCGCTTTAGCCCTGCAGGTCGAGGAACGCAGTCAGGCCCAGACTGAAAGGGAGATAGAAGCCCTAGAGAGGAAGATAGAATACCTAAAGAGTGTGGCCAAAATGTGAGTCTGCGTAGCACCTTTGCTGATCTGTGTACTTTAACATTGATACAAGGATTTATTATGAGATCTTAGGCCTAAAACCCAAACCTTAAACTAAACTTCGACTTATTGTAAGTTTAGTTAAATATATGTGCACATTTCCAAGATAGAAAAATTGTACATTTTGAGGACAGATGTATAATAATCATACAATTATAATTTCCTTCACTTTGGCTTATTGTGGTTCCCGTGGGTATGTTATAGGAAGTGGGACTGCAGCCCTGCAGAGAGCGCTGCCATCATGGAGGAGGTCCATGCTTTGGAGGAGCTGCTGCGGCAGGTCAAGGGCCAGGCTGCAAAAAAGCAGAGCATGATAGATGAGGCTCAACGCCTGCAGCTCTTTCATAAGGAGTCCAGAGACTTGCTGCTGTGGGCTGAGGCGGTGGAAGGGCGCTTGGTTGAGGAAGAAAACAGCTTTGATGTAGCCACTGCTCAAGCCCTGTTGAAGGAAAACCAGGAACTGAAGCTAGAGATTGAGCAGCAGAGAGCAAGGTTTTGCAACAAATGACTACATACCAATCAATAAAGCTGTAATCAAGGGATATCAGAACAATCCAAATGTTCTGAAATCCCTTGCATTTTCAATAGTACTATGGAAGGTATCAACTCTTTTCTTCATATTTATAGACAGCTCTCTATAAATGAAATAAAAGAAAAACTACCTTTGAAGTTCGTAAACAATGGGCTCAGGTGATATTAAGTCAAAATGGGATAGAATCGTTATATTTAGAAAAGGAAGCATTTAAATTCTGGCTGTAATGTCCATTTATTTTCAGACTGAAAGGCATGGAGAAGCTGGGCGAGTCTTTGGAGGCATCATCTGGAGGCAAAGTCGCTAAAGATATTCAGCAAATGCTGGAAAAGTTGAACCACGAATGGAGCAGACTGGACAAGCTTTGGTCCAGTCGAAACAGGAGATTACAACAAGGACTTGAACTCCAGAAGTGCAACAAGGAAGCAGATCGAATAGATGCGACAATAGCTGGTCATGAAGCCAGGTTAAAGGTCAAAGACCTTGGGGTGAGTTGAACTCTAACTGTGAGGGGAAATATTTTGAACTACAGGCCCGTGCTAAAGGAGCCGTAGTGGAAATAAGAATTATTTTAACCATGCTATTCCAAACTGGTTTCATGTTAGCTTGGTAATGAGGGTGGTATATGTTTGTGTGTGTGCAGGACTCTGTGGATGGCGTTCACAGTTTGCTTGGCCGGCAAGAGGAGCTGGAAGGTTTGCTTGTTGCTCTTGACCAACATATAAGTTTTTTTCAAGACAGGAGTCAGGAGCTCATCAACAAATGCCACTTTGCATCCAAACAGTAAAGATAACTCTTTATTCCTAATTTCTTTTTTTTTTTCTTTGTATTTTTGTATTTTATTTCAGTGTATTAATGAAATATGCTACTCTATTTGTCCCTGGTTGTGATCTGTTCCCTCAGGATTCAGCAGCGATCCTGGGCCATTGAAGAACGAAACAAGAAGCTCAAAGAAAGCTGCAAACAAAGAAGACTGGAGTTACTTGCCTCCAAAACATACCAGGTATTACTATGTATGATATATGAAACTGTGGGATATAGGATCAGTGACTGCTGATCTATTATAAAATACAGTCAAATGGATGTTCACTAATGAGTAGCACTGTCCTATTAACCAGGGAGCACTACAAAGTAAACTAATGAACTGCTTCTTTTTTGTCAATGGCAGGAGTTTTACAGAGATGCAGAGGAGCTGCTGATTTGGATGGAGGAAAAGTTTAAGATAGCCGAGGACGAGTCATACAGAGACCCGACCAACATCCTCCGCAAACTCAAAAGGCATGAAGCAGCAGAGAAAGAGATGCAAGCCAATCAAGTCCGTCTGGACAGACTGATTGAGGTACACTATCACAAAATGTAATATGCAACCCTTCTTTATGGAAAATGAGGCTGTTTTGCCAGTTTTTTTTCATATGTTTGTTTCAAATGAGAAGGCAGGAGAAGAGATGCTGGCTGAGAACCATTACAACAGTCAGAGCATCCAGAGAAAGTCTCGGCAAGTGCAGAGCAGATGGAGTGAGCTCCAAAGAAAAATGACAGAGAGAGGGGACAAGCTGAGACAGGCTGGCCAACAGGAACAACTCATGGAGCTACTTCTGGTAAGTTTAAACTACTGCTGACCATATCACTGGATTGTTTGCCTTAAAGAGAGGTTACACCTACAAAAAAAATCACATTTTCTTATTTGCTTGCAATATATATTACCAATATGCTGAGAGATAATGTTGTTTAAATCAGTGCATATGTTCAATTGTAACTCCTAACTCCTGGTTTTGGAAAAGAAAATCAAGATAATCCAAATTTAAACTAACAAGATGGGTTATGACAAGTTTGATGAATCAAACATAAAGTATGAGTCTTCTTTGGCTTGAATGTGTTTATGATTGGAATATCAGCAGCAGACAATCTAAAGTCATAATCCACTTTTTAGGCTAAACATGTTATTTCGGTCTTGTGAAATGATTTAAGCACATCCTTTCAGGATGCCAAAGTCAAAATTGAGGAAATTCAGCGGATGCTGCAGCATGCAACTAAAGGTCATGACCTTCGCTCAAGTCGAGTGCTTCTGAAGGAACACAAGCAGCTTGAGCAGGAAGCTCAGGAACTTGCAGACAAAATCAACTCCATCGTCACCCATGCCAAACACCTGGCTACAAACCATTTTGACTCTCAGAGAATCCTCCGTGAGACAGACACGTACCTGAAACTGTGAGATCCTCAGACAAAATTTCCATATTTCTCAAATCTGTCATTTAGTGATGGTTATGGATTGCCATAATGTTATGAACTATATTTTGTGGTATCTAGTCATAATCTAGTCACATACTGTATGGTGGTTATGCTGGCCCTTTTTATCTTTTACTTTGTATTGCAATATTAATGAACTCATTTGTATTTTTATCTGTGTTAATTGGATATAACGGTCTCATTTAATTTTTCTTTGTTGTGTTTTATAGGTTTAGGTCTCTAGAAAAGCCTTTGGATCATCGCAGAAAAGAGCTAGAAGAAGATGTGGCCCTCTACAGCTTTTACCATGATGTGGACTTGGAACTTACTTGGATTGCTGAACATGACCCTGTAGCAGATACCAGTAGCTATGGTAAATCCTTGGCTGGGGCCATCAACCTCCTACAGAAACACAAGGTAGAATCCTAGCATAAAACTGTGGTGTACAAGAAAATGCATTCATGACCTTCCCATGTTACTTCCATAATTCTGTTCAAGAAGATCTTCTTCATGCTTAAGCCTCTTCTGAACCCCACCAGGAGCTGCAAGCAGAGATTAATGCCCACAGCCAGTATCTTCAACGTGTATTAGGCAGAGGAAGGACCATGGGCAGCCGGGAAGTGCAAGAGAGGTGCGACCACCTATCTGCAGAGTGGGAGGAGCTGGAGGATGCTTGTGAAAAACGCTCTGCCTACCTCAACAAAGCAGTTATGCGAGAACAGGTAACAGCCACATCTCTATAGACTACGGCAATCCCTGTGTGCTTCATGATAAAAGTGTGGCTTTTCAGTAATCATGCATTATTACATGCAGATCTTGCTTGACTGCTTTGAATTAGAAGCCCGTGTATCTGAAACATCAGCTTTGGTCAGCACTGACTATGGCAAAAATGAATTAGCCACACAGAGCCTTATAAAGCAGCATCAGGTAAGTAGGAAGTACTAGGGTCATCACTTTTATAACATGTTAACCAGCATTGCATGGACAGAACTGGTTTATGTGGCTACTGCTTTATGTGTGCAGATGGTGGAGGGGCAGATCGAGGTACTTTCTGCCCAGGTGGATGAACTGAAGTCCAGTGTGGACCAGGCTGTGCATGCATGGGGTTTAGATGAAGTAAAGAGACCTTATAGCCACATCAAAACTCAGCTAAGTGAACTACAGCACTCAGCCGCAGTAAGGTAAATGTCAAAAAATCTACAATATTACACTGTGTATTAAAATGTTATATGCATTGTGTATGTTATATGCTTTCTGCTCACATTTTGCTGCAACAGACAGCAAAGGCTCCAGGAGGCCCTCCACTTGCATGAATTTAAGCGGGAAACTTCAGAACTGGAAGAATGGATATCTCAGCAGCGGTTAATCGCCTCCTCTGACGATTATGGCTCCGATTATGAGCATGTACTGGTGAGACAGCTGGTCAACAAGATAGAACTGTTTTAAAAACATTCAGTTAACATATGTGATAAACAGAAACTTTAGCACCAAACTATTACATGCACTAGCCTGTGCATGGTTAAATTTACAAGCAGATATGAGCATTTTATGTGATCAATGAAATTTGTGTTGTGCCTGTGATCATGAGCTTTATTTAAAGTGAATCCTTCCAAGAGAGTTAATTGATAGTGAGTGTCACTTGATCCATGACAGCAACTGCAAATGAGGTTTGAGGTCTTCCTGAAGCAGCTAGATGTGGGCAGGGGGAGGATGCGTGCATGCCAAGAGCTGGCTCACAGGTTCATCAAAAACAACCATCCTGAGCGTAACTTCATCCAAGAAGCACAAGGGCTACTCAGGTACCAGCACATAATCTAGAGAAAAGACTGTAGACATACAGAAATAATATTCACTGTTATTTATTATAGAACATCAGTGCAACTTCCTCAGCAACCTATTAGATTTTAAAATAATGGCCTAAATGATTGTTTGTTCTGTGATCATTGTTATGTGACATTCTGTGAAACAACCTGTAAAATATTATCTATCTATCTTTACAGGAATTTAATTTAAGAAATTTAATGTGCATGGTTTTATTGTTTTATGTCAGGGAATCGTGGGATGAGCTGCAAAACTTGGCCAAAAATCATAAAGAGAGCTTGTGTAAATCTGTGGAATGTTACAAGGTCTACAAAGACTTGACTGATGCCCTTGGACACATACAGGTACTGAAACCCAATAAAACTCAATTGTGTGCTAACCTTTGCCTCTGTCCAGTGTTCATTAAAATAAATTAAATTACAATAAAAGTGAGACAAAAATGTCACAACTGGTCTATTGGACGAAGGTAAAATTATTTTCCCCTCATCTTTGCTAGAACTAGCATACCTGATGACACCCCACCATGATCACTGAAATGAATTTACCTTTATTTAGTGTATGTAGCATAATAAATGTGCTCACTAGAGTAGCGTTACTAAATGTGCCCACTTCCCTATGAAGGAGCTGCGGCATGTTAGTGAGACAGTCATAGCCGTATGTTAGTATCAGCCACTGCAAAACTTTGATTTAGCCGATGCACATCCAAGAAGGAGAAGAAAGGCTTTAGTAAGCCCATAATGGCAATGTGCATTAGTAAAATGATCTGGCGTTCCATTTAAGAAGGAATTAAAACTTAGGAAATTATTGCATTTGTGTTTTGGAAACTTAAAATGAACATAGTGGGTAAATTTGAGGAAAAAAAGACTAAAACCTTTAAAACTGCCTAGTTTTAGTTGACTAAAACTGCTGTATTTTTTTGTTAATTGAATCTAGACTATAAGTAACAATAAAAAAATTACTAAAATATGACAAAACTATTATGTATTTTCATCAAAAGACTAAGACTCTTAGCTGTCAAAATTAATACTGCATGCAATCCAACAGGACAAGTACAAAAGCATTCCTGATGATATCGCCAAAGACCTGCGAGGGGTGGTGTCTCAGCTAAGGAAGCATGAAGCGTTGGTAAACGAGATGGCTGGAAATGAGCAGCAGGTATGAAGAACATCCACATTTTACATCCAAGGGTGCAATAAACTCAATGACTGGAAATGGTTTTGATACTATTTATATCTTCTCATCTGTGTTGGCTTGGTATTTTCACAGATGCAGGAACTGCTGGACATTTCAGACTCCATTTTAGAGCACATTTTAGTGCGCTCCCCAGATCTGAGAGGAAAGATGCAGGAGGAACAGCAAAAAGTGGTGGAAAGTTGGGAGAAACTCCGCATGCGCATGGAGCAGAGGGAGGAAGAGCTCCAACTCGCCAAAGAGCATTACCTCTTCCTCAATACAGTAATTTATACACACATGCCACTTATGTTGTGGTTGGTTTACAATGAGCAAAAATAATTTTAGAAATGAAAGAAAATGGGCAAGGATTAGTGCATTTGTATTGCAGGTAAGGAGGTGAATTTTACTGGAATAACGTAACAGTTAACCGTACATAAAGTATGTTGGTGAAAATGACTAGTATCAGTATTAGGAAAGTGCACAGGCATTGTGGCAGGTGTGAACAGATACCAGAACTCTGTTTCTTTGCCACTTTTGTCCCTGGTACCTTAGCTGCAAGACTATTCTCTGTGGTGTGCTCAAGTGCTGAGTGGCATGAAGGCAGAGGAGTCTATTCGCGATGTGGCCACATGCGACCTGCAGCTTTTCCAGCATCAGCAGCTGTGGGCTGAGATCATAGCCCATGAGGAGACATATGCCCAGGCTGTAGCAATGGGTCAACGCCTACAGGAGCAGGACATTCCCAATGCTAGGGAAGTAAGTATCCAAGAGGGACCCTTTATCATTACTTATTTCAAGGTCATCTCTCGTGTTAAAATCCCTTTAATGTCAAGAGACATTAAAAAGGCATCTTATTTATATCATAGTGTAGTAATAACATGGAACTACTTATGGAAAATCAAGTAAAGGAACAGAATGTGGGAAGAGGTTATTATGAGTATGAAATCAAAGTTGGACACTTTTGATCTTCAGGTCCAAGAAAAACTGAGCGCTTTGCAGGATGAAAGAGAGAGGCTAACAGATAATTGGGAATCCAAGCAGAAATGGCTGGAGAACACCTATCAGGAACAAGTGTTCTACAGAGATATTGAGCACATGGAGAAGATCACCAACTCCCAAGAGGTGGGGCCTCCGATAAACAAATCCACATAGAGAACGCTTTCTCTGTTCATATAAATGAGATTTAAATAACATGTTGTGAAGTCACATTTTAAAGAAGATGGGGTTTTGGTCCACTGCTTTGATGAGATGGACTTGGCAAAAGTTTTAGTGGTGAATTAACACTTACAGTGTCCACATACAGCTGTAAACAAATGAACACTGGGTGGATTCAACATTGTGAATTTAGCTGTGAACAAGTCAGAAAAGACTGGTGAACTTGATTTATTGCGGTTAAAGGGACTTGATAAATGAAGCTGATACATGACAGTTTTTAAAATTAAATTCTTAAGGTGAGCCACAGTTTTACTGCAACTTTATCATATGTCCGACTAAAATTAGCCCGCCATGAAGAATGATCTGTTATTCTGCAGGTCCAGTTGAAAAACAATGATTTGGGCACAACAGTGGATGAGACAGACACTCTAATCAAACGTCATGAGGCCTTTGAAAAACTTCTTAGTACTCAGGAAGACAAAGTTGGTACCCTTCTATTTTATTCATTGTCTTTGGATGGCAGTCTAAACCCTGACTAATGTTAAGTGTTTTTTGTTTGTGGTGCAAAACACGAGTTCTCTACAGGTCTTACAGGCTTTCTCAGAAAAAGAAAATCTGTAGTAACTTGTATTTTGTGCACACACTGATTGGAAACCTGAGAGGGGAATGGCACTATATGAACTTTAACATTCATGAGTTTTGGGCTGCATCTGAAACTACCATAAAATACATGATAATGATTGTCTGCATTGTTAATGTTGTTGCCATTAAGACTTACCATTAGATGCTATTTTAGGCTAAACCAATCGCAGTATATCATGAAATATCAACATAGCTGTTGACATTTACAAGTAATAGGGTGTGAATAATCTGCCTGTTTGCAGATGGTTGCTCTTCAGGAATCAGCTGAGTGTTTGAGGAAAGGCGGGGTGACAAGAGAAAAAAGCAACCACATTAAAAACAAATTGAATTCTCTCAGAGAGCGGAGGGAACGTATTAAAGATCTGTCCATGAAACGCAGGGAGGAACTTGAGCTCTCCAGGCTTCTTTGTATCTTCACCCGGGATGCCTCTGAGGTATCGTTGTCTATCCTCACCACTAGCTAGCTGAGCAATAGGAAGATTAATTCTGTAATGGGTCAATTCATCTGCTGTAATTTGTACTTCAGGCTGAGGAATGGGTCTTGGAGCGCATGCAGAAGATGCAGGAGGATTCCAAAATGGACCTGAGCAACCTTCAAGCCAAAATGAAGCTACTGCAGAAGCATCAGGTGTTTGAGGCAGAGATTCTGGCCCACGGCAAAATAATTGACTCTGTCCAGCAGGTGGGATCTGTTGCATGTTGCTTGACGATGACTTGTATATTCTAGTATGCAATTGCATGATGGTGTGCTAATGACATATCCCCAGCTTTGTTTTAAACTATTTTCATAAGTTTGATTTGATCATAAGCTCAATTCATTCAGACAGGAGATGAGCTGGTCTCCCTTCATCATCCAAAGTCCAAGGAGGTAAAACAGAGCATCTCTGCTCTGATCTCGCACTGGGAGGCTCTGAAAGAAGCCGTCTCAGCCCGCGGGAAGGTTCTAGAAGACCACCGTGACTTTCTCGAGTTCCTTCAGAAAGTGGAGCAGGTTGAAGTTTGGATTAGACAGAAGGTAAGAAACACGAGCCTTAGAATCAAGCTTGACTAGCATAATTCTAAGGTTTATCAGACCAAATATTAACTAGACAGACTGTACTCAAACTCTGTCTAGGAGGTCATGATTAATGTCGGGGATCTGGGGGAGGACTATGAACATTGTCAACAATTACTGAAGAAGCTAAGTGAGTTCAGAAGCTCCAGCCCTGGGGTAAGTGCACTGTGTTGCATTTATATCACAGAAATATTGTCCCAGCAACCAAATTATGGTTTTAATGTTGAATAATGATCTTGTTGTGTTATCAAAATGTCTGGTGTACTTGGAAACCTTGGTTCTTTAAGGCTAGAATGTGGAGTCTCTCAGTCTCACAATATGGGACATTAAATGCACCATAATATTTGCTAATAAAGAGGTGAGGCAGATAGCACTGTGTAAAATCTCATCCGGCTGCAACACTGAACACCTCAAAAGCATAAGTGAGAATCAATTATTATTACAAATATTTAAAAACTACAAACCTTGAGCATGGTATATAGATCTAAATTTGGAAGCGTCTCATTACTTCTGTATTGTTCTAAATTCTATTTCTATTGGTTGTGTCGAAGGTAATAAAACAATTAGTTATAAAGTTATATTATAATATTGAATTTAAAAAATATAGTGTAGCTTTCATGCCCTTAATCACCCTTTGCTAGGATATGACTGTAGATGATGCTCACATTAAGACCATCAACAGCCTGGCAGCTCGACTAGAAAGACAGAACTGTGATGAGCTGGCCACTGTGAAGAAGCGTAGGCAGCAGCTGAATGAGAGGTCTGGCCTCCTTTTCTTTAAAATACTTATAATACTTATAATACATAAAAATGTAATACTTCACCCAAACATGGCTAATAATGAATGAAAGGTTTTGAGAGGATTGTTCACATTTGAATAATGTTAACTAGCTCCCTCTGACTTTCATTCATCATTAGAAGCTTTGACACGTTTGAGTGAAGATTCATCAGCATACCCACATTTATGCTGTGCCATATCTAGATAGTTCTTGCTAGCTATTGACTCATTGCACCTGGTGACAGATGGAGTAATTTCCATGGAAACCTCAGCAGCTATAAGAGGAAGTTAAAGGAAGCATTGGAGGTCCACTCTCTGATCCATGATCTTGAGGACGTCAGGGACAGGGCAAGTGAAAAGGTAAGCCTGTTTTCTCCTTGTCTAGGTAATTTAAGTTAGACCCCTACCAAGATTTTGTCAATTCTGCTTGGAACACATTAATATTCAAGTGCCACCATGGTTAAATCCACATATCTCATCAGATAAAGAAGGAAAACAAATCGAATCTAAAAAAGCTCATTTCCAGCCACCATCTCAAAGATGAAGAACCTTATTTTATGTTTTGAAATGCTGAAATAAAGTCTGCATTTATAAAACACATCAGGAGTTGATCAAGTTTTGAGCCCCTAATCCTAATCCAACTACAACTGTTATTAGTCACAAATAATCGATCTAAAAACATATTATGAAACTTCCTGAGATGCTTTATAAATGTAGTTAAAAAATACTAAGCAAGCCGAAATGCAGTCTGCCAATTGAACATTCAAAAAGTCGTCTACATCACTATTATTCCACAAAACTCACACAAGGTTAAACATTTATTTTTAGGACATTTCCTCACAATCCTATTAGTGAAAGTGCATTTCTGAAATGGCTGTAGCATTGATTTTTTTTATTTTGCTGCTCTATCGCCTGATACTGATTGTTGGCCGATACATTGGTCCATCCCTAGTAGCAACCATAGCTAAACAGTGGAGCACTGAAGACACTTTACTTGTTTTCCCTTGCATGTTGCACAAACCACACAGTTGTTCAACAAATCACTTTTTCTGAATATTCATCTCTATTTTTCACAATCTGTCTTCTCAATTGTATAATCGTCAGTCTGCTCGTGAGTATCAACAACTAGTAGCCCAGGAGGCAGGAATAATCATGTAACATGAGGTGGAATTTGTCGGAATAATGGTAACAAGGTAGCGCATTTCCTTGCTACTCTTCCTCTCAGAGTTTATCGATGGATTGCTGGTCCACGTTTTAGGTGTACATCGCCAACTAGTGTACAGACGTCCTAGCGATTCCTATGCATGCGGATTTCAACAATAGGCATCAATGCCTCTTCTAGACGAAATACACAAGGATAATAGGACACATTTTCCTGTTAAACAACATTCTTTGTCCTCTAGAAAACAAAGCCTAGCCTTAAGTAGTTCCTTTTTGTGGGGCTACAGATGCTGTTGCTGCAGGGTCAGGGCTATGGAGAGGATGTAGAGAATGTTGAAAACCTCATACGCAGGCATGAGGAGATGGAAAGAGAGGTCCGAGTAATCCAAGAGAGAGGTGCTGTAAGTATCCCAAACTAATAATGCCAAGAGTTTTTGGTACACTAAATGCCATGAATCATATTATATTATATTTTTACAGTACATGAAGACACATCTTATTAGTATACTTGAATTGTTCCACAGATATTCATTTTAACAAGAACATGTTCTTTTTTTATTAAATTAGGTCCTGGAGAAAGATATCAAAGATCATTTAAGGACTTATCCTGACCTTTCTGACAAGCTCAGTAAGAAGCAGCGAGAAGTAAACACCACTTTAGTGAAATTGGACAAGGAACTTAAACTAAGGTGTGCTGAGAGTTAATACTGTTTAAGACAAAGCTTCATGGTAACGAACTGCAATCGATTCATTTTGATGTCATTTTAGGAAGGAGCGTTTGCAGGAGTCACACCAGCTCCAGCTGTTTAAAGCTAACCAGCGTCTGTTGCTGGACTGGACACTGAAGCAGACTGCAGAAATGGGGAAGAAGGGCTTGCCCAAGAGTAAAGCTGAAGCAGAGAGTCTTATAGTGGAGCACCAGGATTGGAAGGTAAAGTCTCCCTACTTTCCTTATACCCAGAATGATGAGGAGAATGACTTTTTTCTGTTTAATAATACTGCTGATCTGATACCTGATATCTCAAGGTATATGATAAGGTGTCACTCCTTTTTTGCACTCTTTCATTTGCACCTTTTCATATTGCTCTCGTAGAAAAGAAAATGATTAGTAGATATCCTATGACCTAATACCAGATTTGTTTTTACTAATAAGAAATATATCTTTTATGACTGTAGGCGGAGATAGATGCACGTGGTGAGCGCATTGACTCAGTGAAGAATTTTGGACAGAACCTACTGAGGTCTGGCCATAGTGAAACAGCAGAGATCAAAAAAGCCTTAAGCAAACTTGAAGATGCTAAAACTGGGCTCATTCAAGCATGGGAAGAAAGGAAGACAACATTGGACCAAGCTCTGGATCTTCAGGTATCATAAACAATGTATTACAGTACATTTGCTAATGCTATATGCTTCTAAAAAAGTAATCAACACGAAATCCTGATTGAGTGCAGGTATTCCTTGGGTATTTGGAGCAAAGTGAGAGTTTGCTGAGCAACAGGGAAGCTTTTCTGGCCAATGAAGATCTTGGGGTAAGTGATCTATTAGAAATGGATAGCAGTGAAAATGCTGTATTTGAAAAGCTAAACTTGAAATAAATTCAATGGGAAAATTGGAACTAATCGAAGACACTAATGCATAAATGTTGAAAATTATTGGATTCCGTAAACTATCAATTGTTAGTTCTTGGTTAATTTTTCAGAGCTCACTGTCAGAAGTGGAGGCTCTTCAGAGGAAGCATGCTTTGTTTGAGAATTCTCTAGAAGCACAACTACAACAGGTGGAAGAAGTGGAGACATATGCTCAGCAACTGACACAGAGGAAACATTATGACTCAGACAACATCAAGAAGAAGAGCAAAGCAATTCAGCTCAGGTAAGCTGTAACTCATTCTTCCATGAAGCAAATCTCAGATAATGGTTTAGTATAACTAAAACAATTTTTTTTCTCCAGAAAGAAGACGTTGTTGGAGATGAGCAAAGCCCGACAAAAGGTTTTGGAGGAATCTGTCCGGCTACAGAACTTTTTAAAAGATAGTTATGAGGTATTCCAATGGAAAAAAAAGACTTTCAAGTGTTTTCTCTGCCTGAAGTTATCATAATTACTCAGATTTTCAGTCTAAATGCACTTAGCGATATTATCATAGTTCTGATAATTGTTTCATCCTTCTTATTTTTTTAAATGTGAATATAGCCTAACTCTTACATCTATAATTAAGGTGTGCTCATGGTTGAATGAGAAGAAATCAGTGGCCCAAGATGAGAGCTGGAGAGAGCCCATTAATTTGCAGGCCAAGATACTAAAACACCAGAGCTTTGAGGCTGAGACTCTTGCCAACCGCAACTGTGTAGAAGCCCTAACAAAAGTAAGAAAGCCAACACTGGCTGCATATCTGAAGATTAGATATTTTAATTCAAATTGGAAAGCAAACTGCAAAATACTAAAATGGCCTCAGTATCAATATAATGGAGATGATGTTTAAACTGCAGGAAGGTGAAAAGATGCTAGCTGCTGGTTATCCAGCCAAGGACAAGATAAAACCCAGAATAACAGATCTCAATGAGGGCTGGGAGCAGCTCTTAATCAACTGCAAGGAGAAGAAGTCACGTTTACAGGAAGCATATCAGGTACATAATGCAAATAGTGATGTGTCCTTACCAGGAAACAGCTTGTGTCATTACCAGGAAAAAAGATGGTTGGATGCAACATTTTAACCATCTGTTACTCCAAAGAAATTATATATACTACAGATAAGATATGATCTGTTCATATCATTCTCTCATATAAGTCAGTTGTTGAGAGCATCAAACTGGAAGTAATGGGGCTGTTAGTTTAAAATCCAAATGCAGCACTAAGGGATGTATGAGGGCTGCATGTGCCAAAAATATGCTGGCTCCATTCCCCTGAGTCAGACATAAAAGCCTACATTTTTACTACAAAATATGTTCTTTGTTCTAGCATAGACAGAATGTTAAGGTTAAAGGCTTCTTGTTAGTCTAAAATGTAACACTCTATGTATCATTCTATCATGCCCTGCTTCTCTCCCTTATTCCTTGCCTGCTAGGCCTTGCAGTTCCAGCGCTCTCTGGATGATGTTGAGGAATGGCTGGATTCAGTTGATGCTGGGCTGAGCCAAAAGGACTGTGGGGAGGACCTGGCCTCGGTCAGCAGACTGCTAAAGGCTCAACAAGGCTTGGAGGAAGTGGTAGATGGACACCTGGAAAAGGTCCAGAGTCTGGTGGACACAGCCAAAGATCTCAACTCCCAAGGCAATTTCCAGGCTAAGGAGATCCAGCAACAAGTTTGGCATATGGTCAACAGGTACCTTATGTTTTTCTGTATATATATTGTTTAAGAGGAAGGTCTGCTGATAGTGAAAATTAAAATCTAATGAAAGACACAGACATTGAAATGGAAGTTGCTTGTTTATACCTTTTTTCCCTCAGGTATAATGGTCTGGCTGAGCCTCTCCAGGCTCGTAGAGATACTCTGGAATCATGGCAGCTGCTTTTCCAGTTTTACAGGGACATGGAAGAGGAAATTGTGTGGATTCAGGATAAACTACAGGCCTCAGTTTCAAAGGACTATGGCACTTCCCTAGAAAGCACACAAGCTATGGTCAAAAAGTACCAGGTCAGTACTACAGCACACAGTTAATGATGGTAACATTTTGAGATGAATTAAGGATATATGATGTGCTGACATGCCTCAATGTTCGCTGCTAGAAATTCATATTTAATAGATCACTTACCCCAAGATCTTCATTTGCTAGAAAAGCTTCTCAGCAAGCTGCTCAGCAAGCGCTCACTTTATAAAATTTATATTTACTATTATAGTACACAGGGATGCACTTTTGATACAATACCGGTATCAGTATGACATCCTCACAGTAAGCGAGCCACCTCTCTGCAAGCTTCTGTTGCCAAGTTATGCAAAACGTCAGAGGTGCGATGGCAGCGGGCTTTAAGACAAGTTGTGTCCTATGGTCATATGCAAAATCCATGTCGTGTCAGTCAACATCGCACACGTTTACTGCTTAAAATACATCAGTGGATCAGATCAGAAAATATGTCTAAACCGATCCAATACTGATTGAGGGTTTCAGGTCAGTATTGGCCCAGATATCGATACTCACTATCGGATCTGTGCATCTCTAATAATATAATTAGTGCAATTAATCAAAAATATTTCACATACTGTTTAAGGTTTGAAAATATCTTGTAGCATCTTGGAAATGCAATTGAATTTCATCACTGTATGTGAACTGCTGAACTTGAAACAGTGCACCCGTTTGTCCTTGGTGTGCCTGTTTTAAACAGAAGGCTTTGTGATAGAAAACACACATGGTGTATTTACGAGTGTGCAATGCCTTACTCTTCAGGTGGTGATACAGGAAATCGCAGGTCGTACCCCTCTGGTGCAGGCAGTACTGGAGGCAGGACAGAACTTGGTAAGAGGGAGGCACTTTGCATCGCAGGAGATCAGGGCAAAACTGGCCGAACTAAAGGAGCTCTTTGACACTTTGAGGAAAGAGTCTGTGAATAGGGGCCAACTGCTGCAAGAAGCACTGAAAATCCAGACCTTCCTCTCAGAGGTGTGAGATCAACCTCTCCATTTTTTTTATTAGTAATTCAATAATATTTACTCTGACTTAAGCGTTCATAATATATTTGTTTGGATATAACTATAATTTTTAAAAGAAAAGACCTAACGTAATAATATGAATGTCTATGAAAGAATGCTATATGATTATTTTGCGTAATGCTAATCCATAATACTACACTAGTGAGTGATGAATAATAACATGAACAAGTCTCGACTTGAACTTGACAAGTGCTGTGTTGCTAAGTTGAACAGTCCAAAAATCATTGCTATCATTTCAGATACGAATAGGCTTCTAAGTTTTCTTTAAGGTTGTCTTAGACACCTCCTCTTTCTCTACAGGTCTCTGAGATGGAGCTGTGGATAGAGGAGTTGAAGCCTGTGCTGGAGTCCAGAGACTATGGGAGAAGTGAGGAGGCCACAGAGGCACTCCTGAGAAAGCTGGATACATTGGACCTGGAGTTAGTGAATCACCGTGGGAAAGTTGAGTCCCTGCAGAAGACTGGGGCTGAAGTAGAGAAGTGTGGCCATCCCAACAGGTGCAGACATTAGAGCGGATTTAGAGCAGTTTTAAGCTTGGTATGTGGGTATGGATAAATTAGGTTGAATTGATTTCCATATCATTGTCAAGATTGCTCAACAAAAACCATGGCGCTGTACATACTACATTATTTGGAATTGTATTTCATTCACAGCAAAAGATAACAAAAAGGATGACAATCATCCATAAAATGATTTCACACAACTTGAAAACATTTGTCAAATCTTAGAATTACAGCAGCAAATCCCCTCCATTGCATTTCCCCCTAAGCAATGTGGACTGAATGAATTCATATTTACCGCACTAAACATGCTTCATTGCAGCCATTTGGTGAGCAAGAGTGTCACAAGCATGGAAATAGGGTATGAAACTCTCCTGCGGCTGTCTTCAGACCGCCGTGCAGCTTTGGAGGACCAGTACAATCTCTATGTGTTCGAGAGAGAGACCAGAGACCTGAAAAGCTGGCTCATCTCTCACAAGACCCTGGCAGAGTCAGATGATTTCGGACAAGATCTGGAAGATGTGGAGGTACATTTGCATGTGATTAGAATTTGTACATCACAACATGTACGTCACCAAGGATTGGCGTTTATAAAGGCTGTATTTGTACCAACTGGTCAGAGTGTCTCAGGACTATGAATGAAGTGCCTCATGTATTGTAGAACTATATTTAAGTGTTATGCTCTGGAATGGTTTACTTGCTTTTGGTAGGCCCTGCAGAAGAAATTTCAGGATTTCACAGGCGAAGTCAACACTTTGGGTCAGAACAAACTCACTACAGTTCAAAAGCTAAAACAGCAGGTGAAATCCTCAGAAGCCCAGCAGAGAGAGAAGGCGCTACTGAATTTATGGGAGGAATTACAAAAGACTATGAAAACACGAGCAGAGGTAACTGTCCAACACATTTGCGAATGGCTAGAAGTTTGTTTTGAGGTCATTCATATCGTCGCTGTCCAATGAAAAACATGTATCTCCAAAATTCCAATTTTTCAGGAACACGAAAAAACAATTTTTCATATCATTAATCATACACAATAAATATGAAATTTCATTGGTCATTTAGATGTTAGCTGCTGTGGGGTAGATAGAGGTTTTTGCCCACATTCCATATATGATAAAAAGTAAAAAACACAAAACGTGGAGATACATGTTTTTCATTGGACAGTGACGATATACAGATCCATCTGTGAAAACATTTATTCAAGGACCAATTACTTTATTATTCATTTTATGCATACTGTAACAAGTAGAGGTCGCAAGCCTATGTTTTGCTTCTAAACCCTAGTTTGAATTCATTGCTAACAATGTTAGCATTTTAGTAAGGTTGGCTCTTAACACTGATCATTTATCACAGAATTTACAAATGGCCCATGAGGTTCACCAGTTTGATCATGACTTGGATGAGCTGAAAAGCTGGATAAGTGAGAAGGAAGTGGTGTTGGACTCAGAGGACAGGGATAATGACTTGTTCAGTGTCCAAGCTCTCATTCGACAACATGAGAGCCTTGAGGTAATGGCTACCCATTAGCACTGTTATCAGTATGATCTGTTTTTTTGTTCTTCTCTTGAGCAAAACAATAAAAACTGTACCTGGGTCTAATGTCTGTCTTTAAAATTATTGTACAATTTTAAGGAAATTTAATTATTAACACAGTAATCTCCTGAAATTTCCTTTCTCCAGAGGGATTTGGTGGTAATAGAGGAGGACGTGCGCCGCAGAAAGGAAGAGGGCAGGGCTCTGGTCAGGCGGTGTCCCCAGGTGAGGGAGAGTCTGTCTGAGAGGCTGCGGGAGGTGGAGGAAAGCTGGGACAGCCTCCTGGAGAAAGCCAGCCAGTGCAAACACAGACTACAGCAGGCCGAGGCTGTCCAGAGATATCTTACTGACTGGAGGGAGCTCATGTAAGTCACTGTTCTTCTATTTTTATGACGTTATATGACATTGGACCTGTCAATTACTTTTGACATCTCCATAGGGCGTGGCTTAAGGAGTCACTGTCTCTGGTGACAGGAGAGGGACTCAGAGGTGAGGTCAAAGACTTGGCACAGCTAATCAAAAGGCATGAGGAGTATCATTCCCAGATTGAGCGGCAACTTGACAAATCAGAAATGGTGAAAAATGAAGGGAGACGTCTAATACATGAGGAAAACTTCATGAGTGAAGAGGTGTGGTAAAATAAAAATAACTACCAACAAATAACAAAAATTACACAAAACACTTTTTCATTGACACTTTTGATGGAATAGTCAGAACCCTAATGAGGCCTCCCACAATAGCGAGAGTGCATTACACAGCTAATAAGCTGGACCTTTGACCTATATGTATGTGTGTATGTATATATTTTTAATTTTTTTAATACAGCTGGAAGAGCGTCTAGCAGAGCTCCAGGAGCTGGAAGTCCTGGTTCTGCAGGGTTGGGCTGAAAAAAAAGACCTGTATCAGGATGAGCTGGAGCTGCAACAGTTGCAGCGAGAGCTGGAGCAAGCTGAACACTGGCTGAACACCTATGAGAACGTGCTCACCGCTGGGGACTATGGGGTGAGGATGCTTATGCAGACACTGCTCAACACAGATAGTTTGTACAAAAATGTAATGGTTACAGAAATTTGGCCAAAACTATTATGAAACTGGAATGTGGTGTTGTTGAGTTTAGTCATAAGATATCATGTTGCTGGTAAATTTACAGATTGTTTTGTTGATTATGTAAGAAATAATGAGTTTCCAAACCTGGTGCAGAAAAAACAATCTATTCAATTGTTTTGTCTTCCAGGACTCTGTTTCAGATGTTTTAGAGCTAATGAAAAAACAGGAGGATCTGGAAGCAATGATACAAGCTCAGAGTGACCGATTTAACACCTTACATAACAGGAAAACTCAGGTAAAAGTAACAAAACAGCAAAACCTGATCAGATGCACGGCGTTCTGAGTCAAAATTATTTGTCTCAAATGAAGTAGAATTAGCTTTTTTTGTGAAAATTATGTTTAATTATTTCTTTAAATCATTACCAACTTTTCTCAAAACCATGACATATCGGTCATTTTACTCTCAACTTAAATTAACCATTCTTGTTGAACAACTGTTTTAAATGAGTTTTGCAAATCATTTTACAAGCACAAACAAATGGTTTTTCTTTTTTTACCTACACCAAAAACAAGCAAAATATTGATAAGCTATAAATTGTTTCTTTCTATGAGAGATATTTCTACATTTATTTAGCACCACAGAGATATTTAGACATTTTTACATTGAGTTAGCACCACATCGCTGCCACCAGTTAAAGTTAAAACGAGTTAAGGGCTGTCAAATTAGGAGGGACCAGCAGTAGGGTTGTCATGATACCATTATTTTGGCTTT
>JAOUQW010000002.1:5060334-5088341 GCA_028565825.1 Olivaichthys viedmensis | reverse complement strand
AAACCTAAAGTGCATAAACACTAGAATCATATTACAATCATTTTATAGATGGATCTGAAGCAAAATGGAGTTTATATTGCTGAAAACATTGATCCCATACTTTTGAACGCTAGTGTACATAGCTAAGTATGTTAATAATGGTGGGGTTTTTTTGCAGATTTTCCTCTTCTGCGGTCAAAAAATTGCCAAAGAATGTCCCATGGGTGGAACATAATAACAAAAGACATGAGGGATTTTTTGCTGAAATGGACCGAGGCTTTGACGAGTGTCTTCAAGCATTTTCTTTTATTATTTACAGCACACTTCATAATTTAAAGGCAAGTATTGTAAAACTAAGAAAGAAACTGAAATTGTGGGCACTAGACCAATCAAAATATACTTTGCTACTGGTTTGTTCACAAAACAGATACTGCATACACTCCTGATTCAGGCATTAAAACTATGAATATAAAATGAAATTTACACCGATTGTCTTTTATTAGAAATGCCTAGAAGGCACATATAGAGTACAAGAGTAGCTGTAATAGTATACCTATAAAATGTATTAATTACATTTTAATTCAAATGTAAGTGTAGGTACAAGATAGGCGTGTCTAAACATTTAGAGAGTGAGTGTGCACACACAAACTTATTAAAGAATTGTCATAATTGCCTCATAACACATGTTATGTGTTACTAATGCTGATGTGACGCACTAATATATAGTCAGCTCCAGAATTATTGGCACCCTTGGTAAAGATAGGTAAAAAAGGTTCTGAAAAAATGGCTGTGGTTAATTAGCTTAATCTCACACTGAAAATATGAGAGAAATCAAACCTTTAATTGAAGTAAATTTATTCTAAGAAAATAAAAAACCCTTATCCAAAGATTTTTTTTTTTTTACAAAACCACATGTGTCACAATTATTGGCACCCTTACATATGGTACAACCTCCCTTTTCCAACATAACAGTGCGAGTCTTCTCCTATAATGCTTAATTATAGAGAATACAGAGCAAGGAATCTGAGACCACTCCTCAATACAGAATCTCTCCAGATCCCCCAGGGTCCTAGGTCATCTCTTGTGGACTCTCCTCTTCAGCTCACCCCAAAGTCAAAGTTCCAGTAGCGTCAAGCAAACTCCAGGCGCTTTTGTTTGTGGTTAGATGACAGAAAAAGCTTTCTTCTGGCACACCTTTCAAATAGTTTGCTGGCATGGAGGTGGCTTCTAATTGTAGATTTGGAGACCCCAAAATGCTACCATCTTCTGCAAATCTCCAACTAAAAGTCTGCAATTCCAGGTTAGATTTCTCTCATATTTTCAGTGTGAGATTAAACTAATTAACCACAGACGTTTTTCCCAAAACCTTTTTTACCCATCTTTACCAAGGGTGCCAATAATTCTGGAGCTGACTGTACATAAAGTGGACAGACCTACATCAAAAAGACAGTTGGTGGTTTGATACTTGCTCGAGGTAGTATATCACCACAGCGCTTACAGGGGTTTTCACCTGCAAGTTGTTTTGTTATGAATGCGTCTTTCTGAACCAGTATCATCTACAAACCGTATTATATATGAATAGCATTGTTAGCGTATTGACCCTAGATGTGATCTGTTGAACAACCATTTTGGTAAAACATGAGCGCCTTCCGCTTCGTATGTTAGACGACACATTCTGGGATGTTCTTGTCATGTATGAATATGCTAGACGTGGCAATGGAGGAATTATATAAAATTATATAGATATAAAAATCAGTACAATTATTTAGGTTTAGTCGATTTAGATATTAAGATACTTGTTGATAGACCTATCCTATTTTGGATTACGTGGTTGAATATTTGATTCACTGTTCAGCATTACACAAGTGTGGAGTAGACAAGATGAATATCTCGGACGTCTCAAATATCCTGTATCGGCTCTTGATCTTGAAATAAGCATTAAGAATTAAAGGTGAGAGGAAACAGAAGGTGTAGATAGCAAGCAAAACATAGTCCCTCTCTACACAATCTCTAGGAAAAAAGTCTTAAGGCCAGGCTAGGCCAGGGAAACAAATGCTTCTTGCACACATTTTCAGTGAGCCGTTTCCCCCTGTGCATTCGCAGCAATGCAGGTCAAGCTGGGGCTCTCCCTATAGTTGCGGGAGCTCATCCAAGGCTGAATGCTTTTTCCCTTCACTGTGAAAGGATAGATACTTAGGCTTTAATGTAAACATTCATCATATATTTAGCAGGACATCACTTAAACATGAACAGGTAAATGTTTTGAATACCAGCACCTTAGTCCTCAGCCAGGGCCAAATGTCTCCCCTTGACCTTCCAAATTCAAGCAGGCACACACAAACACTTAACTGTCACTCACCACCCTGAGTTTTACACAGAAAAATGGCGGCCTGCAAAGGACTCTCCATCCTAGGGAACCTCTAAAAGCAAATATAGGAACTTCAAAGGGGCACAAGCCGAGAAAAGTGTGAGTTCAGGAGGGGGGTGCAGGCCGGCTAAGGAAGAGAGGTCTAGGAGACAGATGTCACCTTGCTGAGGGGAATCAGCAGCCCCTCGAGAGCTGAGGCAAATCTTTTGGTTGAAGGAATTAAAATATTTCTGTCACTGAGGAGGGGGAGAGGGGCTACACAGGCTCGGGAACGGTGTTTGTCTATGTATGTTTACAACAACTGTCATTAAAGGCACAAGAAACAAGATGGCTAATGTAAGACGATCCCTCCCCTCGGCTGAATAATTAATGCCAGCTGCGAGGAGGAGACAGCAACGCATATTCTTCCTTCTCCATCGCTTGCCTCTCTCACCCTTCTCTAAGTGTCTCTGGGGATGGATGGGTTTCGTTCCTGGTCGCGATGAGTAGCCATTTACCGCCCGATCTGGCCTTCTTAGTGCCGACTCTCTTCCTGTCTGCTGAAACCAAATTTGCCTCATTTTAGTCACCTCGAAGCAGACTTGTGTGTGTATATATTTTCAGGAAAATTTGATTGCCAATATCGATTTTTCAATCGGCCCTCAGCTCAGGTTCAGAAATATGTAAACTGTTGTGTTATTTCATCAGGCCCGGCTGAAGAACACATACCTCAGATACTGAACACCCAATACGGTGGAGCAATCTTTAAGCAAGACAACTCGGACATAAGTGGATTAAAAAAGCCATAATGGGGAAACAAGTGCCCATTTCAAGTGCAGTTGAAGGAAATTTAAGACCTGGAAAGTTGCATTATAAATTTTTGATCAAATTGAGGATATTTTCACACTGGCTGAAGGCTGAAACCTGAACCTATATTTTCTGTCTTTGGTTTCCTTTCTTGAAGTACCCTTAATGTGCCAAAGATGTACTACTTAAGCTCGGGTTACTGTTGTCGGTTTGTACGTTAATGTCTAAAAAGTTCAGATTGGATTTGAATCGACCAATATGCATTAAAACCACTGTTCTTTAATCAAAATCGTATATAATCTAAAAGGGAGAGTAACAAAAGCTTCCCATTCTTTCAACATCCTGCTCTTTTTGGCCTGTCTAATCCAGTTGAGGTTTGAATGTGGTCTTTCTTCTCTTACAGCAGTGGAGGGTTACTGCAGGAGATGGACAAATTAGCCTACACCTCCATTCCTGAGCGAGGCTATTGTATATCGCCGCAGTCTGTTCAGGGTCTCAAAAAGAGGGCCATGGCTCGCTTGCGCTTATTTCACATGTAAAAGAATTCTATGCAGTGTGTGAAGATAAGGATTTTAGATTACATTTCTTTATTTGTTACCATAACTAGTAATGCTGTTTAAATAACACTACATTTACTCTGACTACAGGGTGTGTTTAGTAAACTAATTCCTTTATCAACTATGTGCACATTTAATTCCAGAGATGCCATGTTATAAAAAGATATTTTCCAAATTATTACACGCATTTGCATCACTTGCAAAATACTTTTAGTATATTGAAACCACAAACCATGTAAATAATGCATTTAAATTGCAGAGTTAAGTGCACTACTGTGGGTATTATATTAAAAGAAAATGTAACAATGTATCTCAAATAAAATATCTTTTAAAACATTGTAACTACATACTGTGATCCTTAAAATAAAACATTGGTACCATATTTATACTTCTTTGTTTGTTTATTTGTTTAAATATACATACCATATTTATACAATTAAAAAAAAAACAATAAATAGGATTATTAATATATGGAAAAATATGAATGATTATAAATTATTAAATGATATGTTCAGAAAGTAATAGGAGGCTTTCAAGCTATTAACTTATCACAGTGTTCTCTTAGACATCTTTTTAGATAGTGGGATCAATATTTTAAAACAAACTCCCGTGGAACGATCAATTAAGATACCTCCCAACAGCACTTAATTTTCATAATTTAGCTGCCCCAAATTAAACTGCAGTCAATGTTCTGGTCGGGCCTTTCAATGGAATAAGTGTGTTGTCTTTCAACAGATGTGACTGAAAGTGTATCGGGAACACTGTGCATTAAGCCCTGAATTCTAAATGAACGGCTGGCTGCAGTGATCCAACCCAAGCAGACACTTAAAAACTGACACACAGGAAACCCAGAGAAATTACTTAAAGGATCGGTTACATCTAAAATGATGGAATCAATAACAATATTTTCCCTTGGACCCTATCGCACTGATAAGCAAAAACCTCCCTTAAAAGCCACATTAAACTTTAATCGGGCGCAGTTTGCTCCGGTGATTGGTAATATCTGGACAGCTGTTTTCTGACGTGTTTAAAGCTTGTTTCCTTTGCCATGTCAGTGTCATCTACTAATTGCCTTTTCTTTGGGATACATGATCCTATTGAATTCAATCATAGGAGTATGAAACAGGGAAAGGCTTTTTAAGGGCTTGGGTCAGAATAAAACAGACGAGGATGGGATACTTGCTGAGTCTTGGCTACAATTTGTAGGCTTCGTCCCAAGTGACTTCACTTAGCATCTGATTTCAGAGCATCAAGGGGTAGTATTTGTTTATGGGTTTTTTGTGCTGGGGTGAAGTCTTGCCATAGCCACATCTTAGGGCAGGGCCTTACTTTTCTCCTTGCTTGCTTTACAGTTTTTTGCCTCCACTTTTTTTTCCCTCAGCAATCATAATATAGAATGTTAGCAATCCCACAAGGTTTCAAAATGCATCTAATTTATACTTCACTGCCACTTACATCAATTCACCTTATCGATGAGGTACTTTTTTATGTATTTGTATTGTCCTGCAGAGCAAAAGCATGGCGAGCAACATAAGTCACTATACATTCGGATTTGAAATATAATAAATGACTCCTATTGTTGTGAGCAGAGGAGAATGTATGTGAGCATCCCACAGCTGTCTGATGTGAGGAGGCTAGTGAGCTGGTTTATGGAGGCCTCAATCAGTATTTACTTGAAAAGCGAAACTTGGAAGAGGTTGGTTTTAATATCTCCTTCAGGGCTGAGGCCAATGCAGGCTGTGATTTCACAAGTGCAACCCAAGCAATCACCGCTATCCCCCCTGATTGCCTGGCCTGCGTCTCTGAGGATGCAAAGAGCGAAAGATTATCTTTCCCCCGAACTTCCTCTGATTACCGACTTTGAGAGGCATGCCTTCATCAGACAACACGCCGGCAGAACCTCGCAGTCATAATGTAGTATTTATTAAAGACAGGGCTATTTAAGCCGATCGATACGTTCAATCTCTGTCTGTGTCTCTTGGCTTTGAGGGTTAGAATAGCTGACACAGGAGACATCCTATATTGGATTGTGGTGAAACATTCCTTACAAAGTGTTTTAATGGGTTTATTCGAGCCAATATTGCCAACGTTTCAGTGAGAGCTGGGGTAACAAAAACTGAATGCCAAATTTAAAATGCATTGATTTGTAGTTTTCAAGTCACTCATGCAAAATCCTATAAGACTAATGACAGCCTGTACACCTCGAGCACATTAAATGAGCAAAATAACATATATATCAATAAAATGAAATTAATATTGTATGCAAAATGTTAATAATTAATAAATGCTAATAGGGCCTGTAAGGATCGTGCAATGAAATAATGCTAAATGGCCCCAACTCACTTTCGATTATTCTTAGCCACCTTTAAGACCTGTGAGTACAGGAGTCAAGAGGCAAAACAAAGAGACACCTCCAAATGGAAAGGAAACTACATCTCAGGTATTGAGTGTGTGTCATTCTAACTGGCCTTCAAGAGGCACCCTGAGAACCTGTCTTTTTAGTCATCCCCCACTCCCAACCCCCAACCCTCGTCCATGGCAGGCACAGAGCAAGGTTTGATGGATTGCATTCCCTGTCTAACTCTTGACTGCTCCTTCAGCTCTAGCCAGGTATGAAGATCTTATCAGCTCTTAGTCCCATTGCCCCTGGCCTTTTCAGTCCAGCATGGCTTGGTTTACGGAAATATCTTTGGATTGACGCTGATGTACTATATCAATAGCAATAGGAACATGCAGCTCTGATAACCTGACACAGACACATGTCCACACTTGAGCCATTATTCATGCATGTCATTAGTATTTTACTTTTGACCAAACAGTTACTACACAGCTCTCACAAGGAAAAGTAAACCATTACTCTTCAACCATTATGTATTATTTATAGTTTATCATGCCACTTTAGGCTGTATGAAAATAAAATTAATGACACAGGCCAAAAAATGCATTGGTGTTTAAATTCACAGGCTTGATTAGGAATGCATCTGTGACTCCACATACACAAAGCTCCCCCATAGTGTGACAACTTCCTCACTGACCTCACATTACAACACACAGCTCCGCATAACTGCGTGCACCTGCTTTAACCCTGACAGGAACTTATCAATTCATCTCTCTTAGAGCTGCACAAGCAGGGGGTAATCCTCCCATTGAGTTGTTTCGACTCTTCTGCCCATAAACAAAGGCGGGATAATGGCCTTGTTGGAATCGTCTTGATTTGGTGGAGGATCTTCAAGAGGCTTAGGGCCAAACTCTTTGTAGCTGCTATTTGTCTCTCTACACAGCCAATAATCCTGACATTTGTCAAACCATTAGGGCAAACTTAAGCTTTTGGAGTGCTGGCTTCTTCTTTCCCTTCTCAACCGCACTTGAAATGCGACTTAACCTCTGGGTTTGCATTAAGCCAATGATGTTTCCTTTTCTCCACCTGTCACCAAGGTGTAAGGGGAGCTTGGCTACAACAATGCTAGCTAAAGTGAGGAACTGAAAAAAATTCTCAGAAATTTGCAATTGGATGTTTCTGTTTATTTACACAAAAGAGCATGCCTATTTGAGGCTTGAAAAAAAAAAAGACACTGCTCTCTGGTCTAAAGCCCTCATTAAATTAACTAGGAGTTTAACAGTTTTCAGTCTGGTGGCAAATTAGCGTTCACAGTAGTATCAATTTATATATTTCTACTGTCTTGGAGTGGGAGACTCTAATAGTAAATGCACTATAGAAAACAGAGGAAGCCCCCTGCATGCCAGCTGTGAAGCATTTTTTTTTAGGATATATTCCAATACATCATCCAGCCAGAACGTTTCAGAGTTTGAGCTGAGAGGCAATAAAGTAATTAAAGCACCAGGGGTTCAAACATTCAATATCATTTTCCAAAATGTGTTTAATTAAAATTAATCATGAGCTGCATTATATCGCTACCTGTGGTGAAAAGTGGTACACTGGTTCTCACTCTAGTCAAGCTTTCCTTTGAAGGTTGCAAATTGGAGCAAGCAGTGATCTTAAGACGTTGCCAAAGATGTTGAATTACACCAATCGTTTGCATCATCGCTATTCCACATTTTTCATTATGGTATGGCTTTTTAAATAATTCCTCCTCTCTTTCAAATAATTCCAGTGTGGCAACATTAAACTCTCAACTCTAATCAAATTCTATCACTGTTTCTGTAGTGCACATTCAGATTTCAACACTTATTTCAAGTTGGCTAATAGCTCCTTCTGCAAGGATATCAGAACAATAGTCCTAGCCTGGACTAAATGTTATTTATGAATAAATTATACATTTTCATTACTCAAATTGTGGGTTGTTGGATAAACGGTTGGAAAATTTGTACATTACTGTTGTAATGTATTTACACTGAAATTTAAACAGTTTAAAAAAAAAACAATGCAAAGAAGAAGTCAGAAATGTACTTATCTAATAGCAGGCAACATATATTTTAAAATGTAAAATATATTGCTTTTTTGATTTTCTAACTTTATCCTTATATGGCTGAAGTATCTGAATCAACATGGCTACAAAGTATTACGATCAACAGGTTTGAAACTAGGGTTAATACAGTTTATTAGTCTTTGTCCTTACTTTGTCCAATGAGACAGTGTTTTATGTACATAGAGGTAATTAGTGTAATATGGCATATTTGGCTAAACTAATTTGGTACAAGGGATCCCCATACAAACACAACGTACATACAGCTGCACTACAGTTTTCCAAGGATGCTCAGCCCCCCAAAATGCATTAAATGCAATTATGACTCAAACCTGCATAACAGTTACTGCATAACTTTCATAAAAGTATAATGACTTTAAATTAATTTGTTCAAAGACTTATTATCCAGAGGAAATAAAACAAATACAGGCACACCAATGCCCAAATTTACAAAAAACAACAACAAAAAACAGTAGCGTAATGTGTGCTTGAGTGCATTCAAAATTGGAACTTGGAAGAGATGCCTGGAAAAGAAACTTTAGAACTTGCAGTAAATATATACAAGCTGGTATAAATGTAAAGTTTAGCCATAATTTCTACTTATGTGTAAGCTCTTGGTACTATTTCAATACCTTAACATGCCACTGCTCTACTAAGAAAACTTCAACCTGTTTGGTCTATAGTCATACATAAGGATGATGCAGCAACACAAAATAGATCAGGTAACAAAAATGACTTTTAAGAGCAAATCTTCTCCGCTCTGGACAAACTGGTCATTGTGCAGGACAGACCCATCAAGAAGAGTAAAAAGTTTTTTTGCACTGATGTCTTTAGCACTGTGGTAAATGTATAAATGTGTGATGTATATACTGTGTGCAAGTATGTGCCTATTTGTTACGATAGAAATTTGCTACCAAATATCTTTTTGAAGAAGTCTATCCATCCCTTAATCTATCTAATGGTGCACACATGATATACTGGTCCCCTTCTGTGTCTAGCTTCCCAAAAGCATCCTTATATAAAATTAATTCTAATTGTTATTGGGTTCTATTGAGTTCTTTCTAAAAACGGTTTGGTATGATGATAATCGTACCACAATGTGTTAGAAATGTACAAAAAACACTCCTTTAATCTTTTTTTACTATAAGAGCTCAGTCAAAAATGCACTTCCTGAAACTTTAACCAGCTGCATTGCTTGCTTAGCTTCAGAGAACACTGGCTCTGCATTTATCCAAACCAGTGGTAAACTAGTCAGTAACAGGTATTTGGGATACAAGGTTCATGTTGCCATCAATGCGCAGTGATGTAATGCGATTGATTTCATACAACAATCGTTCTTATGCATACACACTCCATAAGGCCTTGTTACCAAGGACTTAAAGCAAACCTTTAAGGTTATGGTGCAGGTGCATTAGGTACACAATTATCATATTAGTTGTTTTATTTCCATGACTAAGGATTGGTCAGAGGTTCAGTGTACTGACACGAGGAAGCATGGCAGGTTTGGGGGAGGGCAGGGCAAGCCCTGACTGGGCACAAAGAAGCCCAATGAATTGACACATGACCTATTAACAGTTCATTAGGGAAGCTTAGATGATTTTGCCACTTTTGCTACTGACTTCCTCAGACCGGACCCTAAATTTGTCTCCTGCCAGCAGAGGTTGTAGGCATTGTGTGCTTCTTGGAAACTCTGCCCCATACTAATGAGTGCCATTGTTTCCCTTCTGAGGTGGCCAATGCTTTAAGGCAGCTTAGGGCCTGGCTAAAAGCTAACCGCGACAAAACTGGGCCCTCATCTTTGCTGCTAGCAGTCTTTCTTTTTACTCTTACACAATTTCCATTCACGCACCAGTTTTGCGTTACTATTTCAGGCATTACTACTTATTTTTCATTTACGGGATTATCTGCTGGTGGACGTTAAAAATTACAGATCCCAGAAACATATGTGATATTAATTATATTTGTTTGTTAATCCATATGAAAATAAGGTCTAATAACTTCACGTGTGATTATCATAAAATCTAAACTTTAAAATAATAAAACTTATACAGTCCTAAAATTTGCCAACCGTACAGTGTCACCTTTCCTATTTTATTGAACTTAGTCCTCACTGTCCACTTAGTGTCAATTAATTGGATTTGGTTGCTGCACATTTGAGAAGAAAGGCTGCCTTGTTGCCAAATGAAACTCTGCACGTGTTCTGTTCTTTCACGGCTCTACTGTTAGTCATGGTTTACTCTCCAGTCTAGCACTTACAGATCATTAGCATGTGTAACTTCCTCCTAATAGAACAAGGCCAAACACGTTTGGGTACATGATTCAACTGAGAGCCTCATGAATAGAACTGAAAAGCCCTATGAATGTCCATTCAGTTATTTGAAACATCAGGCTTTAGTAAGACATTTTAAGAAACACCTCGAGCTGTATAGCAATCATGGACACAATAAATGGTTAACATAATTAATCAATAACACAGAAAAAATCAGGGTGAATAAATTTGGACTTTAAGTAATTGTCAAGCTATAGAGCACTTAAACATGAGGTCTATAGTAAGGAAAGGCCAGGGCCAAAAAAATAAAATAATTCAGATCCGGACAAATGTACCAGGATCCTGCAGTGGGTTTGTGTATGAGGGCTTCAATCAAACTAAAGGGACACCAAGGAGCATTCACTGTCCATGCTGAATTCAGGTTGTTTCAGTCCCACTGAGTGCTGTTTTAAGCAATAAGGTTGTTGTCGTTGTCATACTGAGCTCCAGCGCACAAAGATCATCCGGTAGAAGAGTAAAATCAATGATTTTCCCCAATCCAAGGCATGAATGCAGGAGAGCAGAAAAGGCTCGCTGGCCATTTGACCTTCTCTGTGTATTAAACAAACACCAGATGGTGGACATTCAGCACGTCCATTATCCAAGGGCCTGGAGTGTTGTTCCTGCTGCTAATTCCCACAGAGTCCCTCTCCAAGCCTGCAATTGAACTGCATGCATGCGAGCAACTCTATCTTAGTCCATGAATATCCAAAGCTCCATTCAGACCCACCCTCTATAGCAACAAGCCTGTTTCTGAAAGCTGAAGACCACAGGTAATATGTACGAGTTCTCATGAATGAAATCCTTCCAAAGACACAAGATGTCCACCAACAGTCCATGTTATTCGTAGAACCTGAGGTGTGACAACAGATGGGCGACATTACGCTGAGGTGCTTTATATCATCCAGCTGAGACAGAGAAAGCCATCTCCTGGTGCAGATATATGTTGGCTATAGGACTCCACATAATACTGAAACAAATAGCTGGAGACGATGGCTCACGTCAAAGGAAAATATGCAGGAGTGGTAATGGAAGACAAGGACCTTGGATGAATTGGGGAGAAAACATGCTGGGCTACCATTGTGCCTGCACAAACGTGGAAGGAATGCCCAGAGTGGCGATGAGAATTCAGGCCACAATAGTGCAGCAGGGTGCTGATGTTTGTGCTGAACCGGAGGCTTGACGAGGAAGTCCTAGTTGGCATCAAACACAGAGTTCATTCACACACCGCTTCTGAAAGGAGACGCAAAGGTAACAGCAGGGCTATAAAGCTGCTTGAATGATAGATACTGCATTTGCTTTTAGTATCAGTAAAATTCTAATTATTTACGAATTGGGCATTTATGAATTTATGAATTGTTATTTTATGTTGGCTTCCCACAAAATAAAGCGTATGATAAGCAACATTAACCAAGAAACATGAGTCAAGACACTGCCAGGTGAAAGCTTATACTTTCATGCTATACTTATATCATGCTGGGCATCACAAAAGGGAACATAAGTGAAGTGTTTTAAAAGCAAGCTTTGAAGGTAAAATTTATGACAGTGAGAAATCCAAGAAATCTAGTTGTTTTAACTAGAACTATTGAAATATAATGCACTTAATGATTTCAAAAATAATCATGTCTCAGTTCCTACACCAATCATTTGCACTAATCAAATATACAGCCATATTTTATCCCATGTCAACCATTTGTTTTATTATTTATTAAGATGTTTTTTTTTAGTTCAGATACATGATATTCATATAGGTTATTTATGTATGATACAAGATGTTGTTTCCTGAATAAGAATACATTTTACTCACTTTCCAAGTACAACTGTTGTACTGCACTGTGAGCCATAATAGGAAAATGATTGATTGCAGTGTTTGTAAACAATAAAACAACAATAAAAGTCTGAATGTGTAACTTATTGTGTAAGCTGCAATTGCAGATCCTGAATGCGTTCAAAAACTCTGAACCAACTCTTTGGTAGATATATTCAAGTATGTATATGTACAATGTGATGTAACCTGCAGAACCTGCATAAAATAATTCAGCCAAATTTCACTTAAGTTTCCACACAGTCTCGCGCGCACACAGTAATAAAAATAACTGACCAAACCCTGGATAAAAATGTTCTAATTGCCCCCATCATTAAAAGCGCACAGCTAAAAAATCTTCACTTTTTAGTAATTGTAGAGTGACCTCTCTGGGTGTTTGTTGCTTTTTGATAATAATGCCTAACGCTGGACATTTGAAGTGGCATGGTGGTAATTACAGGCATCTAATTACACAGTGCCTGATGCCTGCCTTCAAGAGGTTAGTGCAGAGAGCCCACTGACCCGTCAACTCACTCTTTAGAAATGCGGCGAGAGCTAAATCTCTTCCAATTTACTGAGCTCCAGTGTGTTTAGAGGGGTGAAAAACATGACATGATTCTTTGGAAAATAAGTTATTGAGACAGGCTCCTCAGACACTTTTCAAACTGAAGCCGTAATTTACCCAACATGTGCAACTGGAGCTACAGTGTGTGATACAATATACATGATGACAGGTAGTGGTGTTAATTTAACTGACCATGCGTTGAATGTTTGCGTGTCTGCAGTCATTTCATCACTGTAATCCTAACAACCCGGACTAAAATATTACAATATAGCTCAAGTAATATAGCAACTTTTAGTCATTTAGTTTAAAAAAACAAAAGGTAGAGACAAGCCTTTACCCGTAGAATTCTCTAATGGGTCCCTACTATGCCATGTGTAGCTATGGAAGAAAAAACACAATTTGATACGTTTTTCAGGGAGAGAAGGGCAACAGAATCCATCAGAGGCGTGTGCTTGCCTTTGCCTTTCCAGTTAAATAATAGTTTAATAAAAGCCACTAGTATGTTAGACATTAAAATAGTTAAAGCATTAAAAGCCATTAAAAGCTTAGACAAACTAGTTACATCTAGCAAGTTTTCATAATTTGTTTCCTTCAAGTCGAGTGAAACTCAAGGTTTGATACTTTTACTAAAATTACACGAGCCCTGGTTAAAAGCACTGTCAGACTCTTGTTGGAAATGCTAGTTTGTGCTTTTAACATGTCATGATTTTATTAGGAAGCTCATTTAAATTGAACAACTGCTTACTAAAGTGGGCGTATTCAATATATGAATTGATTGAAGTCTTTAAAAAGCTGTCACTAGAGCCTAATTATGTCCCTATCAAAATAAAACAGTAGAGAAGCGGTCAAAAATGATGTATGGCTTTTTAAGAGGGTTGCAGGAAATCGTCTATTTCAAAACAGTTTCATTTATTAAGCTTATTTATCATTCTGACTAATTTATGACAGAAATGTGCCTCAACAACTAGACACACAGTCACAGTGTCTTAATGTGAGAGGGAAGAAAATCCTCCTTGATTCTCTCCGGTTTCTTCGTTTGGAGCTTATCCATCAACAGTGCCCAATTAGACTAGGCCTGTCCAGTCTCTTATAAAACAAACTGTTTACATAAGTTTGGCCAGTATTTACACTTGTTAAGCCTCGAACATAATTGAAACATAGAAGCCTGCCATTATGTAGACTTGGCTAGAATGTTTCTTGCTAGAAATGCTAGAAACTAACATACTTTTGTGGTGTACTTATATGATCATGGATTAAGAAATTATAGATTTTCTTTTTTAGTGATGTCTCTATGGGCTAGTGCTATAGCTGGGTCTGAGAATGAACAGAAGACAATACACATATACTGCATAATAAGCCTTACTATACATTTCAGTAGTAAGTAATAAGCAAAAATGTATATCTAAAATGTATAACACATGCAGTGAGTGATATTTTGAGCTTAAACATATGAGGACACTCTACAGTTTTATTTTAACAAATAGTTTTTTCAAACATAAGGTTTCTTACAATTTGTAGAAGTCACTTTTTTCTTCAAAACAGTTTCAAAATTATCAGCACTGCCACAATTTATATTTGGTGAAGCCTCCCATGGAGAGAATGTCTAATGTCCTGTAATTCCTAATAAGGCTGGATCTTGGACCACTACTCCACACAGAACATTTCAAGCTCATTTATATTTTCAGGTTTGCACGTGTGAACTGATCTCTTCAATTCAGACCACAGGTTTTCAAAAAGATTAAAATCCGCAGACAACCTTGACAAGACCACTAGCCGGAAAATATGCCTAAAGCATTAATGTTCCACCACCATATTTTACAGTAGATACCAGGTGCTTATCCTTATATAGAATCCCCTTTCTCACTAATAATTCCGATTAAGTGCATGGCCATGAAGTTTGATTTTGCTCTGATCACATCTGATCACAACACATGATTCCAATTGTAGTTCCAATGACGCTTGATGAAGTTGCATTTTATGGGTTGCTCTCAGCAAGGCCTTTTTTCACACAACCCTTTCAAACAGCTTTTTGGTATGGCAGTATGTTACTATTAGATGTTCTAATAGTTGATTTTAAAATACGACAATCCTAAGAATCAACTAAAATGCACAATTCTGAAACTGATCTTTTTTCTTTGCCCCCACACCATTCTCCTCACTGTGCGGGGGGAAGTTGGGGTCAGTATGCTCATTTGAAACGTTAGATTTTTTTTTTATTATGGCTGTGATTGTACTTACTACTTTTTAATGATGACAACTTGTTTGCATTTATTTTAAATATTATGCGTAATGTGTAATGTTTATTTTATACAGTAATTTTTGCCGATTGCCATTGAAGAGTTCCAATAACTCTGGAGTTGACTGTAGTTTGAGTAGCATGTCGTCAGTGAGGTCAACAGACTTTCTGGGTGGCCAATAAGAGAAATCGGTCTTGATCTATTTTAGGAGGATTCCCTCCATGGTAGTTGTAAGCATATATAACCTAAACCGATGAAATACCTTGTAGGTCCATCTGCTTGGCAAAGAAGTAAATACTAAACCATCTGGGCCCCTACTTGTGCCAGAAAAAGGATATGGATAGGTATTGTCTGACATAGATCACCTCAGGGGGTACGTTATTCCACTAAGAACACACACACACATACTCGGAGGCATGCATACACACAAATAAACACAACAGCAATCGTCTCTGCTCTGTTTGTTTGTATGACCATACCAAGATGAAGTCAGGAAAGTATGCAACTGTCCTGACACTTTTTACTAATTACTATGTCAAACTTTTGATCTCCAGGTGGAGCAAAATTCACCAGGATCTCATTGACAGGTAAAGCGACCTTCTAATTAATCACCTATTCAGTTGGGGAATTCTCCCACAAGCCTTTGAATGACTACTGCTTGACAGAATTTACATCAACTCAGACCACATAAGGAATAACACTTACCTGGCTTATGGAATAAGCTGATAAAATTAAGTAGATGATGATGCTTTGTTAAATTGGAAGCTTGTGTCTTTAAGGCCCCCCACCACCACCATCAGCTCTCAAGAGGTCAGTATAGTAACACATGCTCAAATAAGGAGCTTCAGTTGTGATTAACACTGTGACTATTTTGATAAATACATTGAAGCTTTATTTTCTTAAGGATATGTGAGCTGGCGTGAGTTTTGGCAAGGCTGGAATGTTTGAAGTAGCGTAAGCCAGCTGCTCGTGGGGGGGGGCTGCTCGCTGAGGTTTGTTTATTCACAAGCCTATAACCATTAACCATTGGCCTTTTAGGCTTGCCCTTCCTCAAAAATGCTGCATTCGAAATTTGATTGTTTTATTAACCTCCCTGTAACTGTCCAAGTCCCTCCATCGGAGCAACAAAAAAGTGATCGTAGTTTTGATGTGGCGAGAACGACTCTCTTGAGGCACAGGATACATCTGTAAACACTGGCAGCTGGTGGGGTACTCACAAAGAGCAACCCAAACCAAACCAATACACAAACGCACACACTCTACAGCTCCACCATCCATTTCTGAGGGAACTGCAGACATCCAATGGATGTGCTAAAATTCCCTGCTGTGTCTGGTCCGTTAGCAGTGGACCTGTGACAAAGCCTCACACCTCGCGGCCGGCCCGGCGTCCAATCTCTGGCTCTCCTCTTTGACATCTGCTCAGGGTTGGGGTTTCATTCAAGAGGGGGGCAGAGGGAGTCAATCTGCTCTTTTTTAAAAAAGAGCCTTGCAGTGCCCTGGGTGCTGATCGGGGGGATAGCGGGGGTGAAGGAGGGGGTTGAGGAATCTGCACTATTTCTCTTGCTGGCACCACTGGTGTGCTTTTCTGCAACCCTTCCCCATCAACGCCGCCACAACTCAAAGGCGTCTTTCATATCCTCCCACGGCTCCAGATTGACAGGTCTCAGACAGTTCAGGTGATGAGGAGGAGAGGGTGTGAATGGAGATAGAGAGGTGCCATGTTTGAACACTTCATAAAGAAGCAAGGCTGATATGCCGCAAAAAAACGATTCTTTTTGGCAATCAACCATCATGACTATTTGAGGACTTTGACAGATTGTGCTAATGTGTTTATTTGGTTGATCAAAATGTGGACTGGAGCTGTTTTCAAGCTTTATTTATGTCGCTGACTAACTCGGTCATTGACAGAATGAGGCAACATCAATCATCATGTTTTTATAGGAGGGAAAGAACACTAAAAAAACTAAAATCTTTTCTGTTTAGGTAGATGTCCATGCTGTTTGCCCAGGTTAGGGTAGGTGAATAAGACAAAAGCAAATAATTTTTTTTAAACGCCTGTCCTTTTTTAATAGTAACTAAATAATAACTGGAAAAAATTATGATAATAATAACTGGAAAAAAGTGATTTCATAATAAATTAAATACAAAACTTGTAATTCAGATAGCTAGATAAGTAGATAGATAGAACTGGGTCTCCTTTGAATTATTATTTGCAGATAAACAAAGCTACAGAAAGAGGCATTATTTTCTAGTTATTCTAGTTTCAATTACTACTCAGCCAGTAGTATCATTCTTCTCACAGAGAAAAATCACCTCAGCACATCTGGAGGACATGCAGCCACTTATTGCTCTTAAAACCTAAGATATGCGGGTATGAATTTGAAAGGTAATGGTTATTATCACTCTGTGTGTTTTACATTGGAGAAGAAAGGGGCTGCAAATAAGAACATGAAAGATTCTAACCTGGAGAAAGGTTTTTGGAATTTAGTGGCATTTGTGTTTATTGGTTCAGTCTCATATGGTTGGTAAAGGAACACCAAGGCTCAGTTTAGCATGGGTTCGTGTGGACATGCTGTGACTTAGTGCTTGATATTGTTGGTGCAGCTGAAGAACGACTCTTCCCTGTGGGGAAGAGACCAGGCGCAGTCGCAGCAGCAGCATGACGAATGCAGCCAGAAAAATCCATTAGATAAAGCCAGTTAACTGCCTAATTATTCTCAAGACAGAATTATCTGGGCACTAAGTGTTCATTGAACGAACAGAGAACTAATAATGACATTTCATTTTAATTCTCATTTCATTAATTAGAGTAAAAGGGCATATCAAATCCAGTTAAGAATTCACCCAGATTAGTGAAGAGAATGCAGCAGCAGGTAATTATGAAGAATTTATTACACCCTTCAAAAATGTTATTTATGGCGAGATGGACTAAGTTTGGTTATTAGGCAACTGACTGTTGGTAATCAATTTTAGAACTACTTCAACAAAGGGTTGAAATATTTCATGCGAGTCATTAGGCACATAATATCCAGTTGAGCTGTCAATTCACTTACCCTACTACAACCACCACAAATGTCACGACTATTCAAGTCACTAATGTAATCTACATTTAAATTAATTACTACGTGACTTTGACCAAATTATATTGATAGTCCTCTGAAAAGACCCAGCAAAAACGTATTAGGGCCAAGAAGGAGTTTGTGTTGGTAAAGGAAATGCATGCATTCACTGCAAGAACAATAGTCCTTTAGTTAAAAAAAGAAATATGCTCTACAGGTTTAATAGCTCTTCGTTTCATTACACACAGTTTGTATTAGTGTGTCTAAACCTAAAATTGTACAGTTATCAACAAGAGGTAATAAAAGAGGTTGCATATTCATTTGCATAAATATGGAAATTGAAAATAACATGAAATTAATTCAATTATCAGTTTTTGAAAAATCTAAATTTTGAATGTGAAAAAAATGTTGTCACTGGATTAATTCTCATCATAAAATTTGGAAGACTATGTGACCATAAAAGACGCAATTAGGTTGATAATATATGTATTCTAATATATTTAAATAAAAATGCATTTATTTGTTTTATGTTATATATAAATATATATGTGTGTGTGTGTATATCATAAAACCTATTCAATAGATCATTTTTTATTCAGCGAATATATGAAATGACTATTTAAAAAAGCTGGCTTGGCTATTGCAAAGGTAGATTCATAGAATGTGCTTTCTTATTATTTGTACTGATAGCCTTTAGGAAAGGTAATTTAGCCTTTAGGTAAAATAATTGTATTATTTTCATCATAATAGTTTTGTGATTTATTCAGAATCTTCAACAGTGCCAGACAGATACCACCTCCACCCTCTGGACTGTGAATTTTGTTCGGACTGGGGGCAAAAGAATGCATCAGTCCCCATTAGCAAGGTTTAAGTATACATTCATGAATGTATACAATCCACGGTTTATGATTGCTTATTCTAGCGTCCCTAGATGATGGTTTAGCAATATAAGCAATTTAAGCAAATTTTCTAAATAAAATATATTGCAGTTTATACAAATTTCTGTATTTAGAAATTCTACAGAACATGATTTTACTTGTTTGATATGTGTGACATTAGGGGCAGGTAAATGATTGTATGATCAGACAGAGGCCTATGGAACCATTGCCCTCTAGAGGCCACTCCCCATGTAAGCCTATTCTCATGAATGACGGCTCGCCATTCTCAACTCCTGCATATGGACCTAGCATGTACAAGTTAACTTATCCTGTACACGGAGATGACTCACTGCAACCATCAAATTCAACACTGATGATGATGGCAATTATATCCCAAGAGAAATAGACTTTTTTAAGCTTTAGGGTTCTCACAAATTCACACTGGATTTTAAAAACAAAAAGCCCGGCAATAGCATACACTTGCAAACACAGTGTGGCAGATTTCATCATTCAGTTAAGTGCAGCATGCACGTGTAAATGTCAGAAATTATGAAAAGTTGCAATATTATTGATATTTAAACAGGTTTATCTATCTATCTATCTATCTATCTATCTATCACAATTTTCAAGAGCAGGTGATTCATCCATCAGTGTGTCATTGGTACTGTGACAGATCAGTATTTTTGTAATGGCTGCTACCTACAGATGCAGAACAGAGAAAAAAGCTGAAGAATGCAACGGAGTTCATGTTTAATTAACAGTGCCTCCTTTATGATCCACTGGTGTGTATTTGCCTTGTTTTACGAAGCAAGATCCTGTTTTTCTCATTCATCTCCTTTTGTTTCTAAGACAGGGAACGGACCTGGCTCTATGGGACGTTTAAATAGAGAGCTAATTCAAGCAGAGGGGCTCTTTCTCGGCTGGGCCAGGCTCACTGGGCCCTTTTGTGCACTGCCCCTCACTCTATGTGTCCTTGCTCTCCCGGCTGGTCAGATTTTTTTTGTCTGCGTTGGATAATCAGCTTGGACCGTTTGAGTCAGATGTGGTGGGAACTGGGCCTGCTTGGGGCTCCTCTCTGAAGGTGTTTGTTGTTAAATAGAACAATTCAGCTGTCTCTTTAGAAAGCCAGACAAAAGCAAATACTCCCTGCTGAAAATTTTCTTAGCCCGTCGCACAAAGGCTCAAGTTTGTTTAAGAAATTGCCGCTAAAGAAAGCGTCAACCCATTAAGGTAATTATATGGAACCTGTGTCCTATAAAGGCTTAATTGATGTTAATGTTTGTCTAATTGGGGATTCAGGGAGAGCAAAGGACTAAAGGTCTTCATAGCACTTTCAGGCAAGGCTCTGAAAAGGGTCCTTCTGGTTTTCACACTTCCCACAATGGCTGCCCGTCTTTCTCACATTACGGCCTGTTTTCAGCTATTTCCAGCATTCTGCAGCACTACTTAGAGCACAAAATAAGGGTGAAGAGCCATTGTCTGGTGCAAGCACTTCTCAAAGAGTGTTCCTGACAGGAATTGTTAGAGGACTCATGTTGAAGACAAGGGGGTGTGAGGGTGAAAGCCACTGTCATGCACTCTTGTCATGTCTCCGGTGTACGGCAATGGGACTCCTAATTGCTGCATCTGTTTTTTCATAGCACCAATTCATTTAAACAAAATACTTCAGTCAGCACCTCCTGTTCCTACAGCCGAGCGCAAGTTTATCTATTGTGAGCGTCAGTGCATTTGCATGTGTTTATGTGTGCATTTGCTGGCACGTATTTGGTAAAATAGAGGATTTTCCCCTGTACATCTCTTAATACTCGCTCCTGGCTTCAGCCGCAGGCTCACGCACAAATCCCTTATCACAATCATGTCGCACATTCTGTCTCAATAGAGAAAGCCTCAGTGGTACCGTTTGCCGAGAAAGCCTCAAGGACAGTTGTTTTGCTACTCCAGATAGAATAGCTAAAGCACAAAGTTATAACTTTAGAAATAATCTGATTCCAGAATTATGTGGAGAAAAGAAATATGATGTTTTCACTTCTTTATTTTTTTTAACTGATCTGTCTTGAAAAAACACTTGCCTGGCTCTATTCAGACTCTGACCATTTCAAATATTTCTCCTTGGACTAATTTCTAAGGTCGGTGTTAACAACCAATGCCATTTCCACACAAAGTTAAAATAGGGCCAGTGGTGAATGGCAAACTGATTGTACCGCTGTCAGCCTCCTGCACAGGCTCTTTCTGCAGATGGGAAGTGTGAAGGATGGGGGAGGGGGGTGCGGGGGGGGGCACTTCATTTAACTTACACCAAGCTGATTGGAGTGGAGAAGGCAATTCAGATCTTGAGTGGATTTCCCATTGCAGAACCTTTACTCAATCCACACCCATTTCCGCAGGCCTCCTGTCAGTCATAGCACACAAGGCAAACCCTGGCACAACTCAATGGATCCCCTCCACCTGCACACAATAGAGGCATGAAAAAAGGAAAAGAAAAAAAAAAGAAGAAAAAAAAACACACACCCAAGCGTGGTAGCTATATGTGGTCATCAAAAATCAGTGCTATGCTGATGGAGGCTGTCTTGACCCTACTTTTATGACCTCTGCCCTATGTGCTTGTTAGAGCACACATTGTATTCTGGTTAGCTGGTCTCCAGTAGAGAAGTATATTAGTGTTTCCCATCAGTCCTGAGATGTTCCTCACCTGAGCCACCAACTACCTTCTCTTCAAACATGTCAATAGCCATCATGATGACAAAATAACAAGGCACACTTGCTGACTTACATGATCCATTTGGAAATTGCTTGCCTTGCCACACACACACATTGATAATGGCCAAAATGGACAGAGCCCACTGTATTTATAGACCAGCACTGTAGCACAGAAATCACCACCATCATTTTGAACTTGATATAAAAAAAACTGAGTCATTATGAATATAGTCCTGAGGGGGAAAATAACAAACAAACAAAAAACCCATGAGTTTGACCATTTTCTATGCTGAGACTGTACTGATGTGGTACTGGATCATTAATTTCCAAGAAGTGATTAAAAACCAGATGGCTCAAGGACTGTCCTCTTCAGTACAAGTGTCTCTATCAAAATGTCATGCTGGCAACCGAGTAACTTAATCACAGTACTTTGTTAGAGAAAATTATCTAAAAACCCTGTCTACGAAGTGTCACATTACTCATCAAAGTACTTTGCGGGTGAATAATGACCAGAGGTTACGGCCTCTAACCCTGATTCTTGACCTGTGGATACATACGAGGCAGTCGGGAAAAGCTTTGCGGCTGCCCTCTCCTTAGCACAGCCTCTCTGGAACGGAAATTCGACTCCACAGCCATAATCACTTTAGTACTGTTTTTGTTCGGCAGTAAGTGGACAAAATATTTGGATGATCTTGAGCAAGCACAATAATTGAATATGTGATTTGGTAGTAGCAGGTGTTTGGAATCTTGAGCTTGTCTTTACATAATGAAGCATTCCGTAAACAAAAGCAAGTTGTTATGTTGCTTCGGCATGCTGGGGATATGCTCAAATGAAACAACTAATTTTCTTGATAGCATACTGTAATCATGCTGTTCCTCTACCACGCACTGTGCTGAGTGGTGTGTTGCCTATTAATTCATTCTCCTTCTCTCCGGTGAGAGAGAGGGCCCTCCTTCCACTAGTAAACTGCTATTATTCATTACACCTCTGGGCCTATAAGTACAAATAATCCCTGGGGTTTGAAAGAGTGAAATAATTATTATTATTTGCTTAGATGTGGTTGAAGTATGGCTCACGGGTCTAAAATGGTTTTGGATACGAAGGTAAATAAATAAATATGTAAATAAATAAAATATTAGCATGCCGTGACACGGTTTCAACTCAAGGCTGTTTAATTGCCAGTCACTTGGGTAGGGGCCTGATTGCGTCATTGCGTCACGTGACAACCTAGTCTATATTTAGAATGCACGTGCATCTTGTTCGGCACCGTTTAAAGGTTAATGGACAATACAGTGTTCGGGTGGCACATTGCAGATGCATTTGTTGTCGAAAGCCGTTGTAAATAACACCATATCACCACAACGCTATGGCATATTACCTGGAAGAATAAGAACGTGCCTCAGAGAGAACCTTAGGCTGAGCACTTCTTATTTAGTCAGCAGCTGCCTAAACTGGAACGAACCACTTGAGTCACACGCATGCTTCCTCTTCCTTTGGTGGTACAATGTCAAATGTAGGGGTGAACGTGCCTTACAGTTTTACTACAGTTTCTACAGCTGCTGTACTTTTGCGAGCGAAGACGGCGATTTATTTTTTGTAAAGGTCACGATAGAAGCGACATCCGAAATCACATACTAGCAAGCTGGATAGTAGGCCTACATTAAAATAGTATGCCATCTATAGCAGGAGTGATCAGTTCCCGTCCTGCAGCGCGGTCTGGTGATTTCCATTGCTCCACCACAGCTGATAAGCCTGATAATAAACTGGTTATTATCAGTTAGTAACCGGAATCGATTATCCCTGATCTTTGGTATGGTATTCTGTTTTGACATACTATTTAGGCTACTACCCTAGTATTTGATTTTTGGATGTAGCCAAGGATCTGGATGGAAAATTGTGGGCATTCACGGGCAGCACAGCGTCTGAGGTTTGTTCATCTTCGCGAAACAAAATTAAAAAACTTTTTAAAAAATGAAATAATAATAATAATAATTTAACGAATAAGTAAATGGCCCTAAATAATAAAAATAAATAATAATGTGGAATATGATTCAACCGATCCAGAATAACACTGCGTTAGCTACGTAAAGGTGATGATAGAATATTGCAGGAAATAATGAAAACGAAGGTCAATGCACGAGTGAGCGAATGAAATAATGGATATTTGAATATTTATGTTTTTATGTAGGAATAAATCCTATAATAAAAAAATAATGCATCGATAAATAAAAATCTATAAATGGCAGAAAATAGATTTTAAAAAGTTTTTAGAAATTATTTTTTTTTTTTTGGTAATTTGATATTGTTTGCATATACTTGGGTGTTTGGTTAAGTTGCGCCTCATCTACTATTTATCTGACATTACTCTTTTTAAGTCTGGCTGTAGAATAGGTGGTTAATTAAGTTAAGATTTGGCTGTTTCCCCACTCTCAGTGCCTCTTCCCTTGTGAATTTAGTGCTAGGTCACAGAGTCCGGGCACAAAGGTCCAAGGCCGGATCTTTGGCTTCCTGCTTTGGCTTGTGATTTGGGGCAGGAATCAGACGGTGGCCACTTGTTATACCCTCTGTGACCTCTTTGTCCTGCACCTGTGTGGAGTCCTTCAACCCCACGAGGCAAGAAAACAGAACAAGAGTCAGGTTAGAGGTCAAGGGTCAGAGCACTGTGAAGAGGAAGTTTTTTTTTCTTCTTTCTTTCAAAACAGCAAGACGCTTATCACTCTCATCTTATTTGACAGCCTTCTGTCACTCAAGGAATTTAGACACAAATTGCTCTCAATATGATACTCAAAAGTTATATAGACAAGTAAATAAGAAGGCTATTGGTTTATTTTATGGGTTTTGTTGTTGTTGTTATTATTTACGTTCCTAGACCTATAGAAATGGAATAATCAAGCGGTATTAAATTTGAAAATTTTGTCTAAAATTGAAGCCATTTCCTTTTTTGTCAAGACGCTGTTCAGGTGTTTTATGGTCAACTCCAGAATTATTGGCACCCTTCATGAAAATGAGCAAAAATAAATAACTTAACATGCAATGAGTGACATTATGAACCTAAACATATGAGGGCGCTTATTTGCATGACAGTGTTATTATTATTAACAGTATTTTTCAACATAACTATACCTAAGTAGTGATTTTTTTTCTCCAAAACACGTTTCAAAATGATCAGCATCCCTACATTTAATATTCTCCATTTAATTTTTTATATTTAAGCCTCCTCTAGTGAGAACAACAACCCCGAGTCTCTTCCCGTAATGTCTAACAAGGTTGGAGAACTTCTGTAGAGGAATCTTGGACCGCTCATCCATGCAGAACATTTAAAGCTCACTTGTATTCCTAGGTTTGCGCATGTTGACTGCCCTCTGCAATTCCGGTAGTGGGAGGTAACAGGTAACAAAGTACAATTACTTCATTACTGTACTTAACTACGGTTTTCATGTAGGCCTACCTGTACTTTACTTGAGTTTTTTTCACTTAATACCTTTGACATTTACTCACTACATTTCAAGAAAAAAATCTACTTTCTACTCACTACATTTTAAAACAGATTGGTTACTCTGTAATCAACATATTTTTTAAGTCATAAGGTGACTTTTTTGCAAGACGGCTTCAAGCAGTTGATTAAAATTCTTAACAAACTTAAGCACTAACAGATGTGACAATAAGAACAGAGAGATGAATGATGCCTTGATGTATTTATTTGTACATTTCTACATTTTGCGGCTGTTTGTACACATCTTACACCAGAAAAGGAGAAGGAAATTAAACACCATATGCTCTGATCATTTAAGAATTCTCCCTTAAATACAAAAATAACATGTGACCTAATATCTATTGCTACAAATATCTGTCATTAGCTACATTTTGTATATATCTAGCCAATTTGTATACTGACATTGTTACTTTATATTGTTAGGGCTATTAGCTGTCATTAGTTAGCTTTAGTTCATGTTTGTTCACATTCCTTGGCGAAAGGCGATTAATTTAGCATCACTAACAAAAATCAGTGTGTGATTTGAGACACAGACGTCATTCTCATTTGTGAATTTTTTTCTTGTACTTTTACTGTCAGACTTTTAAGTAAATTTAGGAGTTTTTAGTTTTAATCTTTTGAACTTTTGTTTATTTTTTATTCTATTTTGACAGTAGGTACCAGGTACATTTCCTTATATAGAGCCCCCATTTTTTCACCAAACATCGCCAATCATGTGCATGGCCAAGAAGTTTGATTTTGGTCTCATCTGACCACAACACTCGATTCCAATTGTAGTTCCAATGACATGAAAATTTCATGTTGCTGTCAGGAAGAGCTTATTTCTTGCAACCCTTCAAAACATCTTGTTGTTATGGAGCATCTAATAGTTGATTTTGAAACTTGACAACCCCAAGAATAAAAATAAATTGTGCAATTTTAAGATTCTTATCTTTGGCTTCTTCTTCGCCTCCCTCACCATCCTCAGTATTTATGTGTATGTGTGTGTTTGTGGGGTGGGTATTTTTAACTGCTTTTTTATATCCATTACCTGACTTGTGCAGGTCAACAAATATCAGTATCTTTTGTGTGGAAAGCTCTTTGGTCTTTTCCATGGTGATGGATGGCAAGGGGATTTTACATGTATGCAACCTCATATTTATACCCCAGAAAAACAGGGCATGGTTAAAGCAATAGAGCTCCTGGAGACTGAGAGCAATAATATAATTTTTGCAAGAATGACAATTAGTTTTCATTCATTTGGAATATTCCTTAGGGGGTGTCAAAAAATTTAGCCACATATGTTTTTGAGAGAAAATACTATTATTTAAAAAATAAAAAATAAATTAAGAATGAGCTTTGAAAAAGTGAATAGTTTCTCCAATAGTTTTAGTGGAAAATTTGAAAATTGTATGTAATGTTTATTTTATACAATAATTATTTTATATTTTCTTGAAGGGTGCTGGAGTTGACTATACGTATTTGAATTTCATCCTTCTTAAGACAGTAAAGAATTGCATGCTATAAGTGCAGAGTCTGCACAGTGACACAGATGAACTTTCCATCTTTAATATACAGTACAGTCGGTCTCTGAGAGGGTCCTATCTTTCTCTCATTCAACACACAGGAGATAAGAGGACTAGCCATTGCCTGAAGACCAGCATTAAATGATGTAGAGATATATTGGCCGAGACTCAAGCTATGAAGTATTTAATAAAATCAGCACAATAGCTTAAGATGTCACCTTATACATAGAAGATAAATAATGAGAGAAGTTTGGGCTTATGTGACACCATTTAAACTACAGATCTTTGAGAATAATGAATCATCAATCAAGGCAACATCTAAGCTTGATTCAAGTGTGATTCAAGTGCCCTGACCTGCAAGTCTTGACATTTGGTTAGAGTTAATGATGATGGCCAGAGAATTTGCCTAGTCACCTATCATATATTACAAATTACAATTACAAAGCTGCACATTTACTCAGCTCAGTTCTTTACTCAAGCGAACTTATGGAATAAATAAAGCTGAAGTCTGATGACCATCATACAAGATCAAGTGTATTAAGTGTGTTTTAATGATCCGATTAAATACTATATAGCAAAGGACCTTCCAGCTTACTGAAAGCCCCAGCAGTATTTTTGGCACCCATGCATCTCAGGTATATCATGTATAATATCTTCAGAAATTATTGAAATTTAACATCTTTTGATTGTCGAAATTATTAAGTTATACAACAAAAAACATGTCTTTTTAACCTACATGTAGTTTTTTCACAAAAGAAAAAGAAAATATGACCTGGACAATATTAAAGGCATCCTTCCCTAATATTTGGTTGCACAACCCTTAGCAATGATGACAGCCACCAGATGTTTCCTGTAGCCATGTACAGTATAAGCTACTTGCACCTTTCTGTTGGTAGTTTCTTCTACTCTTCAATTGCTATTTGTTCTAACTTTTGAATGTTTGCAGGATTTATTTTAACGATAGCAGATTTCCACTTCTTTCCAAAGGTTTTCAATTGGATTAAGATCAGGACTCATTGCCGGTCAGTTTAACACACTCCATTTTTTTATTTTTAACTATTCTTTTGTGCTTTTGGATGTGTGTTTTGGGTTATTGCCCTGCTGGAGGACCCATAATCCTCAGCCCATACCTATACTGGCGTTCAAATGTTTGGAATCAGTGTTTTCAGTGATATAAACTCCATTTTGTTTCAGATTCATCTATAAAATGATTGTAATATGATTCTAGTGTTTCTGCACTTTAGGTTTCAAATCATTTGTATTCAGCTGTAAAACATCATGTGTCCAGAATGATGACTCCAAAATGACTGTGAAAGTTTTATAGCATCAAGAGTGATGTTAATATA
>JAOUQW010000002.1:4951136-4975604 GCA_028565825.1 Olivaichthys viedmensis | reverse complement strand
CCTGCCCTTAACCCTAACCTTTGTATCTTTTTATACAATTTGAGCAGTGCAAATAACAGTTGTGTTACGAATTATGTTGATTAACTACAGTTGAGATGCACCACTTTTCTTCTCATTGGAAATGAAAGACTTTCAGCATTTTTTTGTGTTTTAACCTGTAGTTCTTCATCACCAAGTACTCTATGGCCCTTTCTAGACCTTCCATTAACATCTGGTCAATGTATGTAATCCAGTGTCAGTGAATGGTTGCCTGTCCGACTTTACCTGTTAATATCAATCTAGCCAGTGCAACCAGATGATAAGAGTCATCAACATGGAATTTAAAAATTGTAATTTATCAACTGAGTGGATGACGTGCTTCCTGAATGTAGTGCTTTCTGACCGTCTCCACACTGTTGTGAGTTCAGACCACAGGGTCAGCTCGTCCACCTCAGGTGATCTGATCACATTCTGGTCACACAGCCATCCACACGGGATGGTGCCGGAATGAGAACAATGTTCAAATAATGTAAACATTACATAAAGTATAAACATTACACACCAGCACTATCACCAAACCACACTGTGTAAATTGTAAATTAGTGTATCCACAGACTCAAATGTGGTCACCTGCTCCGTAAAATGGTGATATTATACAATTTTGGTTGCGATACCAGGTGCTTTGAGTAAGTCATCAAGACTGATGGCAGATTTCAATATTATGTGTTTATTATTTACTTTATATTAACAGTGTACATTTTTCTAGTGCATCACACAGTGAATCACACAATGGATATCATTAACAAACGTCTTTATGACCACCAGCATGCTAAATATAGTACATCACAACTAGACAATGTACAGATCAATGCTAACATTTAAACAACAACAAAAAAACAACGAAACAAAACAACAAAACAACAAAAACTGTGCTGGAATTAATTCTTATCAGCTGTAATATGCACACTTTGTGTATTATTCTGATGAGTATTATTGTTAATGATTATGCAGAGTATGTAGCAATGATCCTCTTACTTTTTAAAAATCATGTCTGATTTATATTAATCCCATATTAATAATGTACCCATCTCATGTGATGTGTTATGCAGTACTAAAGATTCCCATTTTATTATTGTTATAATTATTATTCCATACACTCATTTGTATGGAATAATAATTATACTCAGAAATGGTTTCCAACTGAGCACATTTTTGTGATTGTCACTAATAATATATCATTCTTTTTCAAATTAGCCCTATTAAAATAAAGTTACATTAAAAGGTTAAAGATAGTTGAAGATGACAGGTAAACGCAATATAAAGTTACACCAATCCAGCTCATTAATAGCTTGTTGGGTTATGTCACTGCTGTGCTAATTTGAAGTCTGAAGGCATTTCAGTGGATCGTCAACCCAATCTTACACCAAACGTACCTCTCACCCAAACCTTAATCTTTTGTCATTTTTCATACGAGGCTTGTGTGAATTCTTATGGATTAGCAATCATGAGACCCTGTTAGAATTTCAGAAAACAATGCTTCAAATATCTCTTTAACATTCTTAAAACATCAGCCGTAACACAACACTAGCTTTCATACCATAAGGTGAAAGTAATATATTTTGTTTTTTCAGGTGCTGGAAATGCTATTTATTTACAGTTATTTATTGCACCAGTATTCACTTACTTGTTATTGTATTTGGTGTTTTCTGGGTCAGTACACACCAATAGCATTTGAAAAGACAATACCCTTCAGTTGTAGTTTAGGATAAACCCTCATTTATGTTGAAGCCTATCATATTGTTAGTTGCAGTTGTGGAAAAACAAATCTCACTGGCAAAATCTTAGAACATCGGGCATATGAACAAAACATCATAAGTGTCATAATGCATTCATAAACAATGTAGCTCTGCTGTCCCTCCTTCCTGCTTTCTTTCTTGTAACTACCTCTTTCATGCACTGTTTTACACACACCAAGGCGTGCACACACTGCTCGTTTTGATGTGTTTACAGTATGGAAAGCCATTCATTTTCCAAATCCTACCTCAAAATCATTATCTCTCACACATGAAGGAGGAGACAGGAGATTTTGTGTGTGGGCGTACAACAGGCTTTTCTGTGCAATCCTCTTAGAGAGAGAATGAGAGAGAATGGGTTAGTTGAAATTAATAAAAAAGGGAAAAAAAAGGTACAGACTCCAGAGGAAGAGAGGAGAGGCCATTAGTGTAGGCATGATTGACAGATAGAAGGACACACTGTACTGCAGACCTGGGTAATTATTGTCTCACTGTATGTGTGTGTGTGTGTGTGTGTGTGTAATAGAGGTATCTAAAATGTTGTTGCTCCAAATCCATTTTCCAGTTTTGTCCCCATTTGGTATGAAATCCAGTTTGCCTTTTGTTTCAATTGTAGTCTTAAGCTTTCGCTAAAATTCTCATCGATCCCCTAGGGACAAATCTTTTAATATTTTGCTCGCCTGCAGTTAACATTTCCCAAAGGGGAGCACATTATTTCCTGAAGTAGAGCAAGAACAAACTTGCGTTCTTTGATTGACCACTTAAAATCACTCCCACCTGCCTGCATGAGGCCTTAAGTCATGAAACTCTCAGGCAAGCACAATAACTAGCTGTCATTTTAATGCCCAGGTCAATACGAGCTCGGCTGGGAAAAAACGCTGCCCGTGATGTGGTGCAATACTGCAGCTAGAATATATTGTTCCTTCATGCTACATTAACGCTAACACCTGTTTCAACACTTCCATACATTGTCTTTCAGATTGAAGGTCTACCAGGCCTTTTCCTCGAAACCTTTTCATGGTAAACTGTAAGAAGTCTCAAACAAGCGTTTTATAACAGTATACCACCCATGACAAGAATATCAGTAGGCTACCAATCAGGCCCTGAGAAATGCCTGCGGTCTACCATTTAGCAATGCCTTTTTCTTGCGACCTTTAAGCTGTCAAGAACCAGGACCAAATGCATTATACCAGTATACTGGCCATGATAACAATATCAGCAGGCTACAGATCCGGCCCTGAGGAATGGCTGCTGCGCCTTGAGCCGAACTAATGAATCTCCTGGTTTGAGTCTCACCGTCTCGGAGCTTTCCCACCTTTCACCGGCGCTACCAGGGGAATCCGCTTGAATAAATATGGAACATATTGTCGCAGGCCTCATTGTGGAGCTAATTAATGGAGCAGACGCTTAAAGAAACTCTGAGTACACCGAGTTCCAATTATCAAGGGAGGCAGGCAGTAGCTGATTTGCCATTTGTTATATTAAGTATTTCGGATTAGCCGAGTCCAGGTGTAATTAAAAATTGTGCCACTTGCACCCGCAACATGTGGAAACTTGCTAATTCCCAACTTTTCCCCATTCCCTCATGACTTAACAGATGGCAGTAGAATGAGAGAGAGGGTAGGCCTATTCTAAATAAAATTTAAAAAATACACACGTTACTGTTGAACAGCGCATACCTTAATAAATTGGATTTTGGCAACACATTCTCGTTTGACATAGAAGAGAGGGCAATGAATAAAACTGTGGGTAAAAATTTTTAACGACACATCCTCAGAGCATTATGAAGGGTTAGTCAGTAGATATAGCCTAATTATATGTTGTCTGTTCATCTACATCTAATGGGCATGAAGATCTGTCTGGTTTGGTGGTGTTTCTTTTATGTTTGGAAGCCTGAAATCACTGTACTTTCTAAATGTTAGGAAATTGCTCACCGAGCGGAGAGGATGTTTTGCCGTGTTGCTATGGTGATGCTCCATCTGCCATACAATAAAAGGCTTATGCCTTTACCTCTGAGTCTATAACAATCATAATTATGTGTAAACATCTCTGTCAATAAAAAATATAGCTTCTAAACCCGAGGATGGAAATAGGAACACTTCCCACATAAGGCTAACACGCCGGGGTCTATATGTGTTTGTGTTTGGCCCTTCGACCTTGACAGGAAGCAGAACAGAGAGCAAAGGCGTTATGCCAGTCATTGATCCACAAATCCAGCAAGCTAGCATGAAAGAAGGGGGCACGAGTCCCACACAGACGTCCTGTTTCCTTTTTGTCAATCAGCATCTCTCCATGTCAGCCCTGAAGTCTGTATTTCATATTTTTCTTCAAATTTACCCAACACACAAATACACAAACCCACCAACCTCTCTTCTTTTTCCAGTAAATCCTTCCTTTTACCCGACAAGCACCCATCCTCCCACACTGTTCTTTCCCCTTCTCCCTCTCTCTTTCTCTCTCTCTTTTACACCCAATATACTCTGCCCTAAAGCTACCGACATTGGCGACTAGGTGACATAATGGGAGTAAGACAGTGGCTAAAACCTTGCTAACAACCCAAAAGGACAAGGGTCCATCCCACAGCAAGCAGGATCCTCCAACAGTTGGCCCACCAAAATCCTAAAGATTATATTTTTATTTCCTTTTTCTCCCATGGACTAATCCAATCCAAAGTGCATCTTTTGTGGCAGCCTATTGGTATAAGGAGGTTAGTAGGCTAGTGTGCTGAATTGGCAGTAATCACTTTTTCTTTCTTTTTTTTGCATTAGTCAACCTTTCATCGCAGATTTCTTTTGTTATTGTCATTATTGTTATTTGTCCAAAAACACATAAATAGGCATAGCCCCAATGGGGTGTTGTTTGGTTTTAATTCAAAATGCCTTTCTTCCAGACATATTAACAACACAAGGTATTAGGAAAGTGGTACCACAAACAAGTCCAATTAATGAGCGAAAAATATTTTGATGATACATTAATGTGTCAAGGGATATGGTTTCAAAAGATTTTTTGTTTAATTAGGTTTTTGCATGGAGACCAGCCTGAGGTCGACACTCACAAGAGAGGGCCTGGGCACCAATCTTTGTTTAGCACTGCCATCTACAGGTCTCATGAGATGTGGTACGAGTCTATACAGCTTTTAAATGTTATGCTACATTTATGACAGTGCAATGAATTTGTTCAAGATCAAATACAGTTTTTGGATTATAGCTTTGTTTACATTAATGTTGATGACCATTGCTGCTGAGGGATGGCTATATCTAGGTGTGATGGGTGTTGTGGGATAAGAGTGATGTTAAGCCAGAGCTTTCTGAGTATACGGTCTAGAGCCTTGTGCCTACTAGGGGGCGCTGTGCATCACACCTCACTGACCAGGGTTCACTGCCTGCACTTGAGGTCTCACTCAGCATTTTAAACACAGCATTTGACACTTTTAGTATGGAGTTAAATCCTAAAATTTTGTACCTTAGATTGAGATGGTTGTAAAAATTCAGGTTATGTTCATTCAAGGGCAACATCCAGGGTACAAACGAGCCTCGGTCTAATTAATCATAACACATCTCTGAGGAAAAAGGTTTATATTTCATATTTCTGAAACATAACTGTCCTGCAACATGACCAACATAATGCATGCTGGGTTCAAGCAAGCATTCATTGCACTAGCAAGACCAACTTTACAACAGGGTTTACCCACAAACCATCATTGTTATGCAGCATATTGACTCGCTAAACCAGCACCAGGCCAGCATAAACTAGCTTGCATGTGCATTGAATATCATGCTGGTCTAAGCTGTTATTTTTTGTTGTTGTTGTTGTTTGCTGGTTTGTTTGTCTTTAGCAAAGTCTACAGGAGAAGAAAGAACCGTGTTAATGTGTGACTTTAACTATGTTAATATGTGACTTAGAAAACTTGAAAGCTTTGCTTTTCAAAATGACTGATCTATTCTTATAGTTATTTAACAAAATAGATTTTTTTTTTCACACAATGCCATGGAGTTACCAGGGTTCAACTTGAGAATTCAACCGGACAACATCACCATCACCACACCTGCATCAGTCATTTCCCCAGCTGGGGCAACTGTGTGTTATTTTATAGACATTAAGATTTGTAAAATGCCAGTTTAATCTTTACAGTAATATATTTTACTACAGGGGTCTCCAGTCTTGTCCGCAAACGGCTGGTGTGGCTGCAAGTTTTCATTCCAGCCAAATAGGAGCCACACCTGATAGTCATTTGAAGACCAAAATAATTTATGAACCAAGTGGAATCAGGTGTGGCTCCTGCAGCCACACCAACCCTTTGCGGATAAGACTGAGACCCCTGGTTTACAACTTCTACTGTTTTAAGTAGTGACCAGGGGAACGTGGGAAGGGATATGATATCACTGTTGAAGTTAACGTCAGCAGTCTGAAATTTGCTGCCTACAAAGATCACATTTCATGATGTCGCAAAAGAGAATTTCAAATTTTCTTCAAGAACCTCGTACATACATACATACATACAAATTACTGTGCTACGGTCTACATAGTTTACTTTAACACAGTTTACTTATTGCACTTTTTTTCTTTAAAATTATGATATGGTTTGGTGTTGGTCTGCCTCAGTGCTGTATTATTGGCATGTGTGTAGAGCTGTAGGCCTACTGTTGACTCCGCATTACAGCAATTATCTAATGAGTATAATCTATTCACTATGATTTTTTCAACACACATTATGTTTTATATAACTTATATTAACTATATAGTTTAATTGAAAAAAAAATGGAATAGCATTTAATATGACATCACTGTATAGCCTACATCACATGCCTACACCCCCGACTCAAAATGTCACTGTGACTACCACTTACTGGGCGTATATTTTTACCTCCATGTAGGAGACATTCACCATTGCCTATAACTCCCCCTGTGATAATGACATTGCTTGCTTACAGTTATGTTATGTTGGACATGTGCTGGTCCAGAGAGTCAAGCCTGGAAAAATTGCATTCTGGAGAGCAAAATGTAAAATCATGGAGGCTTACGGTATACTGTACTGACATGTGATTGGCTGAGGCAAAACAGTTTTGCTGAGGAACAGGCACATGCTTATAAACTTTTAACCTCGGAGATGTGTTGTGATTGGCCTGTAGCTACCCAATACCTTATCATACCCTGTGCAGTCTTAACGAACCTAGCTAAGCACCAGTCTTCTGTATGTAGAATTAAAAGTCACACACAGATCATCATCAAGCCCTTGTCCAAGACAAAATAAGATTATTGGACAATTAACTTACAAATTCCTGCAGTCTGTAATGTTATTTTCAGTATCCAGTTAGACATGGCTGACCTGTGTAGCTTCCTTATCATGTTAATGAGTCATACACTGAGCTAATTGGCTCGTCCTGTTTGTTTACGAGCTGAATGATTCTCGGTATCAGGGTAATGAAAACACTGTTTTCAACACACACTCGTCGACTGAACTGTGCATATGAACTGTCACACGAGTGGCCACACTATTAGAAAAAAGAAGTTAACTTTAGCACCCTAAAGGGTTCTTTGGTTTGTCCCTCTAGGGGTATGTAGAACCTTACAACAGAAGGTTTTGCTTTCATAAAATGATCCAAGCAGGACCCCTTTAGAAAGCTAGAACCGTTTAACATCCAAAGAACCCTTGAGAAACCCTTTTTTCTAAGAGTGCACTTACAGCACAAGGGGAGGAAGATATAGCAGAAAGCAGATTTGTCCATATTGAGGCACGTGCTCTTGCAAGTACGATGTAATTAAAGTTATTTAATTGTAAATTTTTATCTTACCTTTAAACAGAGTAATTTCACCTTGCTTACTAGCTTATCTAGCTAGTGTGCTAATTAACTAGCTTGCTACTATATAGACTAATGAAGTTACATCAGCTGTCATATATAGATGTATAGTTCTCTACATAAAACCCAATTTGTACATAGGAAATCCAATATTTTGAATAGTAAGTATTCTATTGCACCTGTTTGCAGGTGTAAACTATTTAATCTGGCTCTTTTTCTGTTTTGAAAAGGAAATTACACTGCAATGCCTGCAGGATCTGCCTCTGAAGTCTACATTCGTTCTGACTTGATCTCAAGGGGTCATTTAATAAATTTAATGACCGGGAGACGAGGTGGTACACCTCCATCCAAACATGTTTTCAAGTCCTTGGGTTTGTCCCTCTGGAGGAACCCTTAAAGGATCTCTGTAGAACCCTTCAACCAAGCTTTTTCCTGCCAGAGAGGGTTCCAAGTATAACCCCTTTAGGAAGCTTAACTATCCAAAGAACCCTTAAAGAAACATTTTTTCTAAGAATGTACTGAAGAATGTACTGATCATAATAGTAGTCAGTTATGTAATTTGTGAACTATTAATTGTAACTGTAATTTGTGTGCACTATCAAACCACGTTTTCCATCTGCCTGAGCGTCTCAAGTGTAGTGGTGTGAGATGCGAAGAAGGCTAAGTTGTAAATCGAATTTGATGTCGCTTGTAATTATAACAAAATGAAGAGTTACTTTTCTGTAATAGAGAGCCGAGGCGAGAGGCCTCAAGCAGAAAGAACAAACAACAAAGTTTGTCACAGTGAATCATGTGTAGATAAAGAATCTTCTCAGATTCATGAATCAGATGAAGGTCCATAATAATAGTAGGGTTAATGCTAGTCTTAGTGATAAAATCCTGAGTGGCTAAGGACGTTACCCTTCCTCATTTATGAACTGGACCGAAAGTCGATGTTTTGCTTGTGATGGTGAGAAATGATCTAACAACAATCTGCACGTGAAAAGAAAAGAAAAGCCACAAATCTTTTCATTAATCAATTATTTGTGCATTTTACAAAATTAACATTAAAATTCAAACCTTTAACACTCTGTGATTTTTTACCAATTTAAAATGATGAATTGTACAACTTAAGGGGATTAACACTTTTTAGAAGCATTATCATAGACTTTTTATCTCAGTCCTTTAATACTTTAAATTGTGCTACAACACTTGCAAGTTTTCTAGCACCAGTTCTACCTGCTCAAAAATGTAACATACAGCCCTGAAGAATATATATATATGTCGTATATTGTCGTAATCCATTAGCTTTGACTGTATGTGTATTTCATTGGATTTTCACATTTGGGGGTGCTAGTGACAGACTCCTGACGGTTTGGACTGGTGTGAAGCAAGACGCAGCATAGCGGCTTTGTGGCGTCATCCTGTTAACGGAGCTCGAGCTTTCATGACTGGCGCGAGGGGTCATGAGCGGGTCAATGTCAGATCAGCACAGGACAGGAGTCTTATCCTTTGCTGCTGTAGCCTGTAGGACAACCATTCACACTTGCAACTACCCAACTTAAAGGCTTCCTCACTCATAACCATACATATTCATATCGCATCTAATGTAGGTGCATATCAGTAGATTTTGGAGGAGACCTTTCTGAGTTTACAAACATGAATAGGGCCAATTGCTCTTATCTGTAGATAAAATGGTAGGCATTATTATCATCAAGAAGCACATCTCAGCACTTTCTTATGTCCTCAGCAATGTGAAAGTCCTTTTTCTCAGGTTCAGAGCAAGAGCTACATTTTTAGCTCGGCAAATTTGTCACATTTAAATGCTAATTTGTGTGGGAGAGCTTCTCCTTGAGCACTGCAGGTTCATTTGTACACTCGCATTACTTATGGTAATTTGATTATATATAAAGTAGGCCTATATATGTATACCTAATGTACAATATGTTAATTAATATTAGTCATAAGGCCACTATAGTAATGTAGTAATGTTTGCTTGGTTATTAAATTACTTTATTATAACAAGCAAGATAGGATACTCTTACAGTATGGTACATAGTGGCATTGCAAAAAGAATTATGGTATTTAGGGAACACGATTTACTGAATGTCCACTGACCACTACTTGAATGATTTTCTCACTAAAGGGATTCAAATAACATGTGAATTAACCCCTTGAAGTCACTTATTATTCAGTTATTTATCTTAAATCATAATATTCACTAACTACCCTGAAACTAATAGGAAAGGTTACAAGAGAGTTACAAGAGTGAGGAATGTAAGTCTTGGATCAGTTGATGGGTCCTGAGAGCACAAGGATAAAGTGAATGGCTGTCATGTCACTTAAGAATTAACCTCACATAGCCAGGATATTGACTGTGGCTGGATGAGGACAAGACTATGTAGGAAGCAATTTATCATTAGGGTAACAGACAATGTACCCAGCCAGGCACATAAACAAGGCCAATGAGGAAGAAAAACTTGATTGAGCCAATTGATGTCATAGTGTTTGGATGGTTGGGTGCTGTCGAATGCCGCCATGAGAACTACAAAGCCGACGTGTCGCAGCTTGCTGCATTAATATCTTGGTCTGAAAACCAAAAAGCGTGGAGAAAAAAATGAAGTGAGTGAGGGAAAGAGGGTGAAAACAGCGGCGAACAAAAGTCCAGCTGTGAGCCTGTAGAACCAGCAGCTAATTGAAGACGGAAAAGATGGAAAGCCGAATGTGTCAGAATACCGTAATTTACATTTGAAATGCATCCACAGCACATTACTTTCACAAAGCCTTTCATTGAGCCATCAAATGAATGTTTCTATGGATTTATTTGTCTCGGTTATTTATTTATTGATGTTTTCCGTCATCGCTGTGAATGGTTAGCTGTGTGAGGCAGGAGTTTGAGCAGCATTGGAACAGCAGGTGGCAACTCTAGTGCATAGACAAATTTGAGAGCAGTTGCACAGCCTGCCAATCAATTCCTGTTTCCCATAGAAGAGTGTAACATTAGTTTGTATGTTAGGCCTACCATGCCAGTGTACTCTTTTTATATGTGTGTAAACTTTTCTAATAGAGCTGTTTCTAGGAGCAACTGAGGCTAGTTTGAAGACTAGATTTAAGACTTGACACTCATTTGTATAGGTGTTTTTACTGCAGGCATGATTAAAGCACTTTATGTGTATATGTGTGTTATATGTATAGCGTTTTAGAGAATGAAAGCAAGAAACATACCAGAAACATGTTAAGATTTCCTGGTCAAGTCACTTGGCTTCCATTATTTCTTCATCAAAAATGTATATTAACAAACTAAGAGTCGGCAAATAGCTTATTTTCTCTTATACCATGGTCAGATAAAACCATATTGTTTGATGTCATATTATAGTATGACACAGTTCAGCCCCTGGGAAACATTAGCCGTAGTCACATGACAGATTATGGTTTCTTAATCCAACTCTAATAGGTATGTGATTGCTGCTATTCATAGCACATGACTGGGAGAACATGGGAGTGTAGTCACTTTGAGGGGATTACAGTAGTGACAGTAATCCAGCTCCTACAAGCACTCTGCTGAAACTGTTGGTCCTACAGCAGCCTTACGACATGCTGTGGGACTGCTGAGAGTGAGTCTGAGGTGGAAGACTACTAGATGAGCCATGAAAATCACTAGAGGGTACTAGACTAGAGTTGCTAAACTAAGCTCCAGATGATATTATTGTAAGGAATTACAGCGTCTGCCAGAAAAGTGAGTTTCGATCTGGTGTGATCTGAATCCGGACACCTCGGATTCCTCTCTCCCACTCCATAATTGGCAAATGGCCCAAACACAGTAGCTACAGATTGTATATATTTGTGAAGGCTTTGGATGCGCAGGGTTCAGTCTGACTCTGCTGAATCCGAAGCACTTTTTACGTGTGCTTCGATACTGCTTTTAATGGTATAAAGCCTTTAACTTTTTACCAAGTTTTTTCCCCTTTACATAATCAACCCATTCATAGAGGTCAAACATTCAACAGAAAATGTGTTGGCTAATCACTACCAGTGCTGCTGTCAGAAAGGGTGTTATGTAACTTACATTCATACCTGATATTATGTGTAGGCTGCGTAGTAACTGATCTTCACAATATGTCCATGTAATTTCACTATGTCTCACTTACACAAACTTGTTCTAGAGCTGAATTCCAGGTTTAAAATATTAATGATTCAGTGTGTGTGTGTGTGTGTGTGTGTGTCAGTTTGGGTTATTTTTTGCACTTCTGTTTTGTTTTTACAGACCAATATTAGTGGATAATAGTGGAATGAGCATCTTAATTAACCAACTTTAAGTGTAATAGCCAATTAGTAATTAAAACCTGAACGTATCAGTCACGTAGCGAACTTTGTTTGCATGGACTGCCGAATAGTTTTGACACCATCGTCCGACCCCTGAGGCTGTCTACGAACACACGGCACCCTGAAGACAACAGAGAAAGTGTGACAGCCTGGACCAGAGACCAGGTGCACTGATCGGCAAGGTTTGAGACAGCTAGCCATGCAAAGAATAGCTCAAGGGTGTTAAGAGTTAAATGGGGACCAAAATGCTCTGTCAAATGAAATTGCTAATTACGACCTCCACCAAAATCCCACAGTGCAGTAGGGACTGATGGCCCCTATAATGGGAGCCATTGGCATAATGAGAGAGAGGGAGAGAAGCCGCATTTAAGAAAAAAAGGGGGAGCTGCGCGTTGACTGACATCTTTGATGCCGAAACCAATTAGATTGGGCCGATTGGAGCAGACCTGATGCTAACCCCCCCACCCGCACCAGCCCACCACACCCCACCCTCCTCCTTTTTCTCAAATTTATTATATTCTGTCACAGACGCAAAGGCTCAATTTGTCAATTCGGTATCAGGATGTGTGTGCGCGGTGGAGGGAAAGAGGGGAACAAGGGAGATTGACAGGGCTTGGAGGGCCCAGGGAACAAATGAGGGTGTCTGATAATGGGCATTCCGCGCACCGTGTGACATTTCCTACCCAGCTGTCCGTGGGCCCTGTCTGCCGCCGAGAAGAATCGAGCCCTTTGTTCGGGCGCGGCGCTGAATGGAGGCCCTGAGCAGTTTCCCAGAGAGGAAACTGAGAGGCTAATAGAGCGAGTGCTATGTGTTGCCAGGTTCTTTCATTATGGCCATATTTTCCGAAGGGCTGTGTTAACGAGTCGGCACCTCAGGTTGAGGGTAACAAGCTGTCTATCACTGCACATACATACACACAGAGAGTGAAGCAGAGAGAGAGAGACAGAGAGAGAGACAGAGGGACATAGGTATGGTGTTAATGAGAGTCACAGAAAGCACAGGCCTTTCCATCCAAACTACTCAGCAATGAGGTGACTATAATGCCATGCCTTTATGGTCGGTAAGTGGCTGCAGACTTTTAACAGCGGTAAAAGTGGAAGGCGAAAGTATGAACAGTGGCATCCACTGGAGTTTGTGAGCTTTCAATTCAGATTCCTGTCGGCAATAAAGTCCAAATCTGACACACTCTGATAAAAATAGAATTTACTTGTGTTCTGCTGTTCAGGACATACATTATTTGATCACGAATCCAGCAACAAAATACAGTTTATTTTGTGAATAGACATTTACCCACTGAATTGTTCTTTATAAATAATAGTTTCATGCCTTTATTAAGCAGTAAATCTCACAAAGACACATATATCACCACATTCCTCTACTATTATTACATTTTGTGGCGGTGTGTCTCTATTTGAATGTCATCTGGTGTCATCTCGTGTGACTAGAAGGCATTAAAAAAAACAACAAAAAAACATGTGCATGTCTCGGAGGCAAGAAGGGTTTGAAAAGGGTTTGATATTAGATCGTAGTGGTAACTGTGTGCCAATAAGTACACTTTTCCACTGAGGTACATAAAAAGGCAGCTCTGAATTCTGGGTTTAACCTGTACATTTTACTTCATATCAGACATTTTCTAGTCATTTTATGCTAATCGATGATGACTAATTGATGTAATTCTAATTGGTGCATTTCTAATATCATCATATCATTCATAGCATCATTCTGTATTTAGTCACATTAAGATCACTGACTGGTTGAAATTAGAACATTTAAAAAGATGTCTGCCTCCAGAATTAGATTTTTGCGGCATTGACTACTAAATGAAAAAAAGAGGCCTCTAGCATTTTGGATAGGCCAGCCAGTTTTAGTTTTGAGGATCTCCGGTTCTTTCATACTTCTTACTTGTCATGAAATTGTATGACTGACCTGTATTATAGCTAACTAGATTTGACTAGATTTAGTAAATAAAATTAAAAGTAAATAAAAATGTATTTATTTTTAAAATATATTTATTTACTCAATTATTTATGTTTTTTATATTTGCATTTATTTATTCCTAAAAATATCATTTTTATTTATTAATTCATTTATGGAGATATTAGAACTCCAAACCCAAGAACAACACAGAAAAGTGTCTTGACCAGATCTGTTGGCATTCTGGACATTTCAAAATATTTAATATCTAATATTTGCCTTTAGACATTTTCTAGCAGAATTGCATTCAGTTGCAACACTTTTGGCAGAGAAAGCAAACACAAAGAAAGGGAGACCAAAAATTTGATGTGTAAAAAAATCTTTCAAATTACTTACCATTTTAGTTTCTTCTGTTATTTAAAATATTTAGTCCACACTGTGCAGGCTTCATGCAGGTGACATTTCAGAAGAGATAACAATTTAATGACAAGTACTTCCACACTGAACCAGAATCTTCATGTGTACAATGAGTTTTCCTTGACACAGAATTTAACATAAATTCCAGTAATACAAAGAGTAAAAAATATGCAGTATAAAAATATGATTGGTAAGTCAGGATTTACATTTACAGCATTTAGACTTACAACAGAGCACAGGGTCATGATACAGTTCCCCTGGAGCAGAGAAGGTTAAGGACCTTGCTCAAGAGCCCAACAGTGGCAGCTTGGCGGTCCCCAGTCTTGAACCCACGACCTTCAGATCAGTAGCCCAGAGCCCTTACCATTGCCATCAGCAGTCAGGATACTGATGAGAAACTTAGAACTGACATTCCTGTCTTAATATACTGTATGTTTAAATACTGCTATCAGTAGAAGTATACATTTTAATGTGGATAAATGCTGTAGGCAATAGAAAGCAGTAGGCTTGTCTGCTTGCTTTAAACCAGCTTGTAGTTTGTTTCATCCTTCTCATTTGTGGCAGAATGCCGGCCAAGCGTTAAATGTGCACTCAGTGCTGAGTTTTCGTGGAATCCTCAGTGAAAGACAAATAGGTCTTACCTCATCTCTTCATTTATAATTTGGCAAGGACACAATTGGCAATCATAACTGTTCATTTTTACAAATAGTGAATGAGTTTGACCGTTTCTACTGGCTTCTTTGTTTTCAGTAGATCCTAATGCAACATAAAACAATGGTAAAAAGGTGGATAGTCAGTAAGTGATAGAGACAAGTAAGTGGTTGATGAGGCCACATTTATGGACAGCGAAAATGACTTGTTTTATGAAATGTGCATAAATTTACAGATACATGACAACTATTTTCAGTCTCATGAACTTATACAGTTGTTATAAATTTATAAACTCCAAATTATTATTTTTTTCTTTTTCACTTCAGAGGCTTGTTGGTTCTCTAACGTACATTAAGGATCATACACACATCTCTTTCCAGTCTGGCATCATGGCTCAGGCTTAATAGGGAGCCATGCTCATCTAATGGTATTGGAATCAAAATAAAGGAAAGATCTGTTCTGTGGGCTAAGTGTGTGTATGTGTGGTAGGAGTGAAGGATTGGTGAATGACTTTTATAAACACTGTACAGTACACATTGAAACTACTACCAATAAAGAGATTGCATGTAAAAAGTACATGGTTCATTCATTAATTTATCTTCAGTAACCGCTTTATCCTGGTCAGCATCGCGGTTAATCCGGAGCCTATCCCGGGAACACTGGGCATAAGGCTTGAATACACCCTGGATGGGACACCAGTCCATCACAAAGCAAACACACACCCTTATTCACACATAGGGGCAATTTAGAGTAGTATACAGTATATGGTTCATAAAAGTGAATTTAAATTATTAATAAAAAAGTAATTCACAAATCACTTGTGTGTTTACAGAAATATCCTTTCTCAGAAAACAGGGTCTGGCCATTTTGGAGGGTTTTCTGAAGGGAGAGGAAGCAGTGGGGTGAAGTTGTCCTGCCAAGCTCTCTTTCCTCTGACCTTTTAGAACTTGTATCCTTGTCACAACACATCTCCTTCTGGCACTGACCTATTAAATTGCACTGGCTCAGTCACTTAGCTAAACTCATACAGTGAGCAAGGCCTCCTCTGCAGGCTTCAGATATCACCATCCAAAGTAGGACGTCTATGGTCTGCCTAGTGCTTTTCTCAACATGCCAGCCCATGGAATATATAAATAAACAAGGAAGGAAAGGGGGTGATAGTATATAAATAGTGAAGGCATGCGATAGGGTATAAATACTGAAAACACCATATCCTGAGCTATAGGTGGATGACGTTATGCAGGTCATGAAACAAGCTGTCATAACTGGTGCATCGAAGCTCCAGTCATAATGCGCTGTGATTTGTTTTAAAAGTGTGGGCAGACCGCCGGTGGCTTGCTGATGTGCTTGCCTTGTACCATCAGTGCTTAATTAGGTATAAATTAAGTGGTAAAGTAGATGTGTGCTCTCCCAATTTAAATGTATAATATAGTCATGTCATGTAAAAATCAGACATCAAACTAAACTTGTGGAACTGTCTAAAAAGGTTTGTTTGGAGGTTAACAAACAAACAAACAAACGAACAAACAAACAAACAAACAAATAATCCATTACCTATACTAAATATAGAGGCAGCTTCTCTGCACGAAGAAGGGGGGGGGAATGAAAATAATCAGATTTGTCCATTAAAAGTACTTTGCTTTTCTAACTTCATGCTCTAAATAGGATCCCAATTACGTCCCCAGATTGTCACATAGGCTAAATAAGACACGTGACTTCAGAGGAACAAACTCTGGGCACAGAGAGTAGGCCTATGCAGTTACATTTCTATTCACTTTCTCTTCCCCTCATGGACAGATTACAGAGTCTCCCTCCTCACCGTTACCCTGCCCACCTCTGTCTCTCCTTTTTGTCTCTCTCTCTCTCTCTCTCTCTTTTTTTCTTTAAAAAAAAAAAAAAAAAAAAATCTTCCTGTCAGAGTTTGCGTGCCGTTTTATAATGTTTTCATCGATGTCAAGACCTTGGACTAAAACATGAGTAGCATTGCGCTAATTCTCCCCCGTGTCTTCCAGCAGCCTCCTCCTCGAGCTGGACGACTGTTTACTCTACGCCTTATTTCCCCTTTATCTTGCACGCCCCGCTATGTCAAAGGCTGTGAATTTAATATTGATTTCATAAAGTACTTTTACTGTAACATGTCAGGCCGCATTAGGCTCAGGCGCCGCGCAGCTCGAGCGTTAAGCCGCTTTTGCACGCGATGTGGCTCTCGGCGCGCGCCTTTATTTATTAAAGTGACAGTAGTGGACAGGGAGATAGCAACGGGACCTCTGAGTATACGTCATGTCCCGGAAGTGTATCAATGTAGACCGTAACGCTTTCTGGTATGTAAACAAACTTTATACGCCTATATTGTAGGAAACCCCTGCGGTCAGGGTGCGCGGGCTCGGAACCAAAGGTGGGGAAACACGCTGCACTAAACCCCTCCCCTCCTGGTTTTTTTATTTATTTATCCTTCTCTCCACTTCTAGGGTTTGAAACGAGGCGAGAAGGGGAAGAGGAGGAGGAGGAGGAGGAGGAAGAGGAGGAGGAGGAGGAGGAGGCCTCTCGCTCGTGTCAGCTTGGTGATGGCCGCTTGTTCCCGCTCCGACTGTATCAACACGTTCCTATGATCCCACACAAACAGCACGTCCCCGGAGCGCGAGCACCAAAACACGACGGTGTGCGATGTAATAGCTTTCCGTAAAAGCAAACTAGCATAAAAATACATATATTTTTACCCCAATTATTGTTGTTGTTGTTGTTGTTGTTTTTATTTGCACAATTGTAAAAAATGTTTTGCTTCTTTCAATGCAAAATCTGCAGATGAAAAACATCAGCTTTTTCCACTTAAGGTTTCTTTTATCTGACAATCAACAAGATTAGGGTAATAAATACGTGCATAGCCTATTTTCCACAATATGCGTGTGAGGACAAAGTGTACATTTGTTACAATTGTCCTCGTGTCAGAGACAGGTGTAACACTCATTTGTTATGCTGTAAACAAGACTAGGAATAATATCTGAAGTCAAATCTGTAACATTCTTCTGATTTGCTAGTCATAGATTCCTTTTAAATATCACTAGTGGGAGATATCCTTTCAAAGAAATGTTTTGCGTTGGGCCATTTGTGTAGCTGATAATTGATTTCATACTTTTTACTGTATTATATTTTTTATACAGGCCTAATTGCCCAGATCTGTTAACTGAACGAGAGTTCGGTGTGTTCAAGCTGCCTCCCACTGACAACCTTACACATTTGTCTGGATTCTTAATTCAACCTTTAAACACGGACAGCAAACAGCATCCTGACATGCTACAAAATACGTCAGCAGAACAATCAATATAGTTTATGTCGGTATTTGCAGTTCTCATTCAATTATTTATTTATTTATTTTTATTGTCTTATATGCATTGCAAACTTATTGCTATCTGAGAATCTTTAAATATCTGCAATTGGTAAAGTTATACTTATGCAGTGTGATGCACAACAAATTCTATAGACCCATCTTATCACCGTAACTCATTTTAAATGCGAGTTGTGTGATGGATTAAGCTGTGTAGTGACACAGCATATGTGTAGATTTTTGTGCGCAGAAATTTAAACAATGTAGACAGAATAAAATCAAAACGACAGAGTAATTTCTGAAGACCTTACCGAAGTGCTTACTTGAAGTGCCCTGTTCTCTGATCATAACCCTGTAATGCTCATTCTTGTACATTATGCAGTAGATCTGGCAACCTAGTTTATAACCCAGCTGTCCCATGAATGCACATTACTCAATGAAAACATTCCAGTAATAGTAAATATATTTCACCAACCTAATTTGCTGCTTAACCCTTTCTATGGGCCTTAATCATTAGATCTCCTACACAGCCCAAATAATCAAACATATTTAACTGAACTTAAATGAAGGTAGTAATAAAAAGCTTTCTTTGGTTAAGCTCAAGACTAGCTTAAATTGAGCCAACTAGCTGAAGTAACCATCTTATTCAGCTTCATAGTGTATGTCCCAAATCCTGCAAATAACACCTGCATTGGTTTAATAAGACATTTTAGCGACAAATCGCAGCTGTAGAATAACTGTGGATCTTGGGGGAAAGCAGCGAGTTTCACACTAGTCCTGATGTGGGACGTGCACCTCAGCATAGCAAAATGATGGAAACACTGTTTGACAGACACTCTCATGTCAACAATGGTGCGCAATCCGGAGGAGCGTAAAGAGACATGTCCCCATGCCCTTAGGCCTTGCTGTTTTGTCTCTGGAGCGTGGTGTATTATAAACACATGCCTAAAATTGGTAAAACCGAAATGGGGGGGGGGGCAATAGTTAGAGGTTGTTGAACTCGGCTACCCTTCACTTCTGCGTGCTTCATTACCCTGTCGTCCGAACTGTTCGGCGGCCTGCTCACCCTGGATTGCCCCCTTGGCAGTGGGAAGCCAACACTACCTAATAAAGGGCTGGACGTTGGGCAGTGGTTGGTTAATCCAGACAGGGGCATCAGAGGAGCTGGGCAGCTCTTAGCTGGTGTTCTGAGCAGTACTCTTTCCATCATTAGCATGAGGCCGAGAGAACCTGACAGAACAAATTAATCCACCTTCGGGACCCCCTGCCACACAGAGACCAGCCATCTTGACAGAGGCCATCATGGAAGGCACATTAATGAGGCATTAGGAGAAACTTTTGCGTAGAAGAAATAAAAAAGGTCCTACCAAAATATGACCACCAGTAAAGTACTTTCACTTATTCATAGTGGACATTATGACTATCAAGAAAAGTATTAACTAACCTATAAATGCGGTGATGGTGATATTTAGGTATATTAAGCTTTTTTTCTTGAACACTGAGTCATCTGTACTGTGAAATGTTACAGTCTAAGCAGATGTCCTAAGCTGCTGATCGAGCTCCCCACTGCTTTGTCTTATGAATACAAATGCTAACTTTCTGAAGTGAATGAAAGCTAGTGAGCGTCAACTCTCAATATTTCACCAAAGCAATTAAGACAAACTAAAAAAGCAAAAGCTGCTGAAAGCAATGGCATTGTAGGGACTCCAGCATTTTTCTAACATGCATGTTACCTCGTCTAGAATGCAAGTGGGTGACAAGTCCCATGGTGTGGATTCAGTCGTACTTAGAGGAGCTAAATGTGAAAAATTGTATTTGGCTTAGACTTGAATAAACGAGACACCAATTATTATCAGCCCACTAGCCTAAGTTGCGAGTTAATTAGATACACTTATCATGTACCTGCACTCATTGGCCATTTTATAAGGTAAACCTACCATATAGGTGCACTTTGTAGGTATACAACTACTGACTGTAGCCAGTCTGCTGCTATGGACAATTTATCAGCTTCCTCTACTCCCTCCATCAATGGGACCACTGCGGAACAGATATTATTCTCACCACAGCAATGACACTGACACAATAGTGGCATGGTAGTGTGTGAGGCGCTGGTACCAGGTAAGTGTATCAGGATGTATCAGGCCAGATAATAATTTTTTTTTAAATAAGCCAATGAAAAGCATATACCGAACATACCACAACAGAATGCCTTATCTTCATGCAGGAGACATCGCTGCAAACTACAGAATTTGGTTAATCCCTTAACTTGGTTAATTCAAGTTAATGAAATATTTAAAAATAGATAAACATGCACAATTCAAGTCTTTACAACAAGTAAAAAATATTTTATTACATTTTAGTTTACATTAAGGTAGGAAAACGTTATGATACCGTTTCAGAGATTAATTGTTTTTCTGTGACCAGTCTATAGCACACACACACAAAAAAAAGAAATTCATAAAGCTGTTTCTTTACATAATCATATGACCTTGACATGCTTACTAAATATTTTGCACATTTGTTGAGTGTGCATTCTTGCCTGAATGCACCGATTGCCCGGATGAGTTCTGATTGGGAAATCTTCTCATATTATGAAAAAAAGAAAATGTCTTTGAGTAAATTACTTCAAACGAGAGGAGATCTTTTGCTGTTGCCAATGGTTACCACCACCAGGACAAACACATGCGTGTTGGGTTATTCTCTCCATTAGTTTCTAGGCAACATGTTTCTGGACCTTGTATTTTAACCTGTCACACTGATATTCCCAAAAGACAACAAACAAATACACATTTCTGCTTCTCAGGATGCCGTTCAAGGCTTTATACACTTCAGTGTTGTTGATGTTCCTTAATTTGCTAAAATGTTATGCACTCAAAAAAAAAAAGAGAGAGGATTGTTTGTGATTTTCACATTATGAGGGTGTCAAGGTTACGTCATAATATATATATTTTTATATTAGCCTCAAGCATATTAAAAAGAAACAGAGTTATTAACCTAAATGGGGCACACCTTGGACAACATGGAGGTCACAGCAGCTTTGTGAACCTTGAGGTCAAAAGGTCAGTAGAGAAATCACTGGCGTTTGGCTTTGCTAGATCGAGTGTGGCCATCTGTAGGGCAACTCAGCCTGCTTACTCATAAGGGCTCAGCCCAAGTGGCCTGATTCTGATGGATGTATTGTGAATGGTTCACCCAACACGTGCATGCATGGGTGCACACACACACACACACATGTAAACAAGCATCAGGCATGCAATGACACATGCTCCCACAAACACTCATGCTCTCGTTTCTTTCTCTCCCTTTCTGTCTAACACCCAAACCCTATGGCATTATCTGCTAAGAATAATATTTATTATAAATTTCTTCATATGGTGCATGTCCTCAGCTCCAGCAGACGGAAGGGGAAGGCTCAACATAGCTTAAAGCTTCATGTGACTCCCAGTTAACCCAGGGCTCCAAACATCCCCCTCTGCTCAAGCTTGCAAAGTTTGAATACTCAATCACTTAATCCGCTCAAATATGCCCTGTGTATTTACTAACATTGACTAATCTATTTGACCTCCCCCAAACAGTTGCGGGTCGATCCAAGCACCACCCCCTTTATATTGTAATAGCTCCCTTCACACGTTCTAGTTTAGCTCAAGGTACTCATGGATAAAGAGCAATATAAGACCAGGGCTTACAGAAGCAAGATTAAATAAGAAGAAAATCAGTGGAAGCAACAGTTAGAAATCATCGCCCTCTCGTCTTATGTGTGTGGGAAATGATTGTAAGGCTACAGAGTAACGACATCTTGTCCTGACACATACGACAGACAGCATTACTCACCCATACTTTGAAGAAGGTAGTCATTTAAATTAGATTACTCAGAAATAGATGATCTTTTTAGCAATCATGTAACACAGAATAATAATCATCACAGGTAAAGTTTTACACATTATCAGTTAATACACTTTGCACATGACATTAAGATTGATAATCATCAACTTGATAGATATGAGTTCCATTAGGGATGAAATCGTTGCTTAACTATTCTCCTTCAATGCAATGGAAGGAGTCTTGATGTGCTTTGCCTACAGGTAACCAGACCCCCTGCTGTTGAAATTATTTCCACCATTAGCTATATGAGCTAAACGTTAGCTTCACCATTAGCTAAATGTCTTGCCAAATGTAAATTAAAGCTGAAATTAGACAGTAGCACTCATTGCCTTTGGAAAGTATTTAAATCCTTTTCCTATTGGGAGTGTGTAGGTGCTAACATGGGCAACCTAATTGACTAGCTGAACCAATTAAACATTGAGGTGGCTGGATGGTGTTGCCGTACTCGGCTTCTCACCACTGCTTCCGACAAATTCTGTGCACGATTTCCAGCTGTTGCTGAAATATACTTCTCTCTCTCTCTCTCTGATTTCTCATTCTTTTGACTACATAGCCAGCTATCCATCTACAGTGGGCAGTAATGTCCTGTCTAGAGCAATTTCACTCATTCTTGCATTCCAGCGTAATGTTGCAAGAGGCCATCTCTCTGGCACCAAGCCCTCAGTCTCTCTCCCTCTCTCAATTCTACCTCCACCATCCAATCAAATGTCACACACACCCCTCACCACCACCACCAATCACAATGCAGCCTTCCTCCTGCGGTTGCTATGAAACAATATATTTTTTTCTTCTATCCCCCAGTATAATTCATTATAATTCATTTACCCTCGGCATGCAAATATGTGGACAATTAACCCCCTTTGTTTGCATAATAAATTTGTATATTTAATGGGAGCACATCAAACGCGCACGCACACAGTGCGTTCAGAGAAACACAAAGCCGGGCCACATTGTTTCCGGGCGGAACGCCCTATCCACTGCAATCATTCGCTGCTACCTGATTTCAGTGGAGAGAGCCAGGAAAGGGACGGTAAATTACCCTGAGCGCCGTGCACTACTTTAATTACAGCCTTCAAGACAAGAGAAGTGCTTCATTGATGTGCAGATGAGGGTGGACTGCTGGATGGGGTGTTGAGCTGAAAGAGCCCATGTTTTGGTGATTCGCTGTCAAAAGAACAGCTGGTTTGCCATTTTTCTCTCAAATTAGATTTCAGCAAAGCAATGCAATGTGGAGCGCTCAGCGAGGGCGAAAATCTCAAAAGTTATTCCTCTTTTGCTTGTTCCCTCTCTTTTAACCAAGAGCAACAGAAAAAAAGTCAATCCGGAGTTGTGTTAATTAGTCTGAGAGGAGTGAGGAAGCAAACATCATCATTCACTCTGGGTTCAAAGGTTGAATTGAGATGTTCTTTGACAGGATGCATTTTCAGCTCTGGCTTTTCAGGTTTTTCATAATATACAGTAATTCAGTATCAAACTGGCATACACCATTTTCATTCAATAATATATTTGAGTCACTATTGGACATTTAAATTGAAACAGCTAACATCTGAATAAATAAATGAGTAGCAATAAAGAGTAATAGTATGTAAAGGCAATTACAGTTCCTACAGCTGAGAGGTTTGGTGTAGGTCATATAGCTGTTTGAGTGACAAAAAGTGGAGTTTAAATGTATTACCTCAGTCCAGTAATGTGGTGGTGGAGACCTGGTGTGTTCTCTCTCTTTCTCTGTGGGTTGGCCTTCACCGTGTTGTTAAAAACAATTCTGTGGGGAAACATACAGGTCACTGATAGTCTGAAGGAAAAGGAGGCTCCACCCCTCTGGCCCAAAAGTGATGCAAGAGGGCAACACACACAAAATCATGAAATACAATCATCAAACCCTGTCTCGCTCTCAACTTTATTAGGAACTGCTGTCCCTTTTTTCAGCAGGCTCATAAGGACTTTTCTTTCCTGGACAAAATGTGCAGAGCTCTGTGTCATCAAAATCAGATCATGGTTTATGATGTCTGTTTTAGTGTGCCTTCACAAACCCAATCAGTCGTATCATCTTCCATCAATTCCACATACAGAGCATATTTTGACGTGATCCCACTATTAATTGTATTTACGGGTTGGTCTTTAGCTTAATGAGTTTGGCCAAGCACCAATCAATCAACAAAAAATTAGTCAATACAGCCTGCCTTGGATTTTTATTTTTTTATTTTTTTTAATTTTTTTAATACCACACAAGATGATAGTTGTTAGTGTAAAGGCACTCTAAAACGCTTTACTGAAACTGGATCATTTTTATCCAAAACACGATCAGGCAGACCAAACGTGAACACACCATCAGAGACCAATACATAAAGCTTTGTTCACTGAGAGAGAGAACAGCAACTTCATCACAGATACAGAATGTGCTGAATAAAG
>JAOUQW010000002.1:4919889-4936738 GCA_028565825.1 Olivaichthys viedmensis | reverse complement strand
TGCGAAGAATCAATTTCACTGTACTGTACTTGTATATGTATATGCGACAATAAAGGTGACATTATTATTATTATTATATATGGCTGGATTGTATTATACCTCTCGGCCGCTTGAGCAAATGTAACCCACTAATCGTGTTGCAGCTGATGTCCAGTGGAATATTCCAGAGAGGAGAGGAACACGAAGGCGTCCATGGCTTTTTGGTGAACGACATCAAGAAGGAGGTTCGCAGATCTGCAAGACTGGTAAATTAACACTTACTGTCAGATATGTTCTTTATCTGCCGTCTGAAACATGACATGGCAAATGAATACTGGCTGTTTATGGTGTGTCCGAATAGGAGACCATGTTTGTTATTTTACAGCATATGTTTCTCAGTGAATAAGAGATTACTGTGTTTGTTTTTTTGGTAATGCAGCGGTGTATGGGCTGTAAAAAGGCAGGTGCGTCAGTTGGATGCTCAATCAAAAGCTGCAGACAGATGGTCCACCTGCCTTGTGGAATACAACAGGAGTTTATTTTCCAGTTCACTGACTTGTTTCCGTAAGTATATTTGCCTTGGGTTGTATTTAGAACGCTCAGATTTCTTTTTCTTCTTGCCCTGATTGAATTTATCAGCTAGGAAAAGGTTTAGACTGCACCATGTCTATTATATCGCTGCATTTCAGCCTAGAAAAACAAGATCTTCATGATGAAAGTTCATGTATATTATTCTTTTATATGTATGGTGTGTGTGTGTGTGTGTGTGTATGCACATTTACACAAGCATTCAAGTATTCAAAACCTTTACTTGGTACTCTTGGTAGCGATTACAGCCTTAAATCTTCTTGGTTTGATGCTTGGCACACCTGGATTTGGGGGATCTTCTTCCATTCGACCTCTCAAGCTCTGTCAGGTTGGAGCGTCGCTTTATTGCTTTTTTCAGGTCTCTCCAGAGATGTTCAGTCGGGTTTATGTCCACGCTCTGTCTGGGCCACTCGAGGACATTCACAGACTTGTCCCGAAGCCTCTCCTGTGTTGTCTTGGCTGTGTGTTTCAGGTCATTGTTGTGTTGGAAAGTGAATCTTCGCCCCAATCTAAGGTCCTGAGCTGTTTTCCTCATGGATGTCTCTGTACGTTGATCCGTTCCTCTTTCCCGTGATCTTGACAAGCCTCCCACTGACTTGTTTCCACAGCGTGCAGCTGCCACCACCGTGCTTCACCATAGAGATGGAACTGACCAGGTGATCAGCAGTGCCTGGTTTCCTCCAGATGTAACGCTTGCCATTCGGGCCAGAGAGTTCAATCTTGGTTTCATCAGACCATAGAGTCCTGTGTCTCATGGCCTGAGAGTCGTCATGCGCCTTTTACTGTGGAGTGGTTTCCGTCAGGCTCTTCTATCGTTGGGGCCTGATTGGTGTAGTGCTGCAGAGATGATGGTTCTGGCAGGTTCTCCACACAGGACCACTGGAGTTCAGAGTGAACTTCAGGTTTTTGGTCCAGCTCCCTGTCGAAAGCCCTTCTCCCCTGTTTGCTCAGTTTGGCTGGACGGCCAGATCTAGGAAGAATCTCTGAGGTTCCGAACTTTATGGCTCATGGTTTGTTTTCATGCCCTGTCAGCTGTGGAGTTTAAAATAGACAGATGTATGTCTTTCCGAATCACGTCCCATCAACTGAATTTACCACAGGTGAACGTTAATCAGGTTGTAGAGATATCTCAAGGATGATCAATGGAAAAAGATGTGCACCCGAGCTCAATTTGGGGTTTTATAGCAGAGAGTCTGAATACTTGTGTAAATGTAATATTTCAGTTTTTTATTTTTCATAAATTCACGAAAACTTGTTTAAGCTTTTTAACTGTGCAGCATTTTTGGCAGACACCGGACGCATTTCTAAAGTGTTTTTTGACATGAATCACAAAAGACCGATACACTTCCATTTTGGCAAGCGTTGCAACCCTCACAGACTCCGTAAGTCGCAAGCCCACGCATCACGCTGCGCTTGTTTTCCACTTTTATTCCCTCTTTTTTTTTTTTGTGGTTGGAAACTTCATAGAGCTGCATTTAAATCCCACACTTACTCTTTCTATACGCTGTAAAGTTTACTCAAAATTATAATCAACAACGATGTCATGATTTGGCATGTTTAATGTTTGTACAGTGATCATAATCAGATAATCAGAAAAAGATCAAGTGTATGCTGTTTTTATTTACTGTCCCACTGTCTCATGTCACGTTTTTATTGAGCTGTGTTATAATTGCAGCTGGCCCAACTACGACTGTCCATCCCTCCATGTTTTATTGACACCGTTGTACGTTTGGGCACAAAGCACGGTGCCGCGGCGGTAGCGCATATGCAACGCGTGTGGTGTGGATTAAATGGACGGTCGCGATGCACTGCTCCTGCAACGCAGACGATGACGCTTCAGCGATGCGTCCGGTGGGAATTCAGGGAAAGGCTGTAATGTTACATAATGAGGAAAAAGTGAAGGGGTCTAAATAGCTTTTGAATGCGTTTGTCCGTATGATGTCATTTTTCATTTTCGTGCTTGTTGTCAGGTCTTTCTGTAAAAAGCATCGCCCCACTCAGAGCTGCTCTTCCAGCCCCACTCTGCCGTTGTCCTGTTCCATCTGCTTGGAGCCTATCGAGCCTGTTCTCTCCTACTCTGTGCTCAAGTGCCCTGCATGTCATGGAAGCTGGTTTCATAGAGACTGTGTTCAGGTAAACCTAGCACAAAGTTAAAATACTTCCACATTTTGTGTTTTATGGGCCATTCTACCACTACTGGGTACTTAAAGTCGCAGATGATTACTGATTAGTTATTTTCAGTTCCTAAGATGACCTTTCCCCACAGAATCAGGCGCACAGTGCCGCCCTGTATTTCTTCAGATGTACCCTATGCAACAACAAGGACCAGTTCCAGCAAGAAATGCTCCGAATGGGAATACACGTACCAGAGAGGTAAACGGTTTCTTTATAAGCTATACACGCTTTAGACATGCTTGCCATTAGACAACTATTAATCTTTACCTTTCATGGAATGCAATTCATTTCCATCTTTTAGAGATGCATCATGGGAGTTGGAGGAAAATGCCTTTGGAGAACTGTTACATGTGTACCAGCACTGTGATGCTGTTAAATGTTCCTGTGATAAAGGTCGTAGTTACAGTGCACAATCAGGGTAAGCAAAAGAAGGGATTCATCACTTTTGAAGCAGGTTGCTATGCATTATGTTGGATGAAGCAGATCATTATTATTTGCTCTGTTTTGAGAAATTGGTCACCCAAAAAAAGTCCATTTTAAAACTGCAAAAATAGATTTAAAAAAACAACAACTTTTATTCGGAATGATGCTCATGATAAAAATCTTTGCATAGTTATTTTATGAGTTGTTCTAGTTGTTCTATGATTCATGTGGTAAATTATTTACAGTAGATCTATTCAGTAAATTAAATGCCCAAAGCTGAAACCGTTGTTAATTGAAAACCGGATTTAAAGGAATCATTGATGCTAAAGGCCATCTGGTTTAATAGGGTTTTTGAAATCATTCGGTGTAAGTTTTGCGGCTCCAGCGGAACCCACCGAAAATGTTCCTCCCTCAAGCATTACGAGACCAACTGGAGTTGTGTTGACTGCAAAGCTGCTGTTGAAGCAACAGGTAAGCGCAACCAAACTATCACTACTGATCCTGTATACTCGGCTTTATTGTGTTTTAAAGGGGTATTGATCGCAGTGATTTGCAGCGCTACATTTTCCCCCTTAATAGAGGGGAATCGGCGATTAGCAAGAAAGCTTTGCTTCCATTTCTTGGCCTCTTTAAAATATTCTTATTAACATTATTTGGCCTCTTTAACATATTATGGCGAAGCATTGCGTAATTGTCATGCCTCAGTTCTGAAAAACAGAATTGGTTTAACCATCTTCCACCTGCCTTGGGTTTGTAACAGTGTCCATGTTGCCAAACCATGTTAAATCACCGCTAGCAAAGAGGCAAGAGAAGAAAAGACTGATTAAAAGATGTCTCTCCAACATTCACTCCTCGCTCATCTCTAAAAGGTACCAGTGAAGCATTTTGGTGGTGCTTTGTTTGGGCTGGCTTGTTCGTTCGGTGTTGTTGCTCAGTATATGTCCAGAGAGAAAGTTGGTCAGTGAATGAAGTGCTTTGAGGAAGGGACTGCAGGTGTCATAGAGATTTGTTGGTTCATGCCAGGTTCTGTGTGGATGCAAGTCCCTCAAAGATCTTAACGGATCTGGGCACTCAGATATCAACGCAACAGTTCACAGCAGTGCTGGTGAACAACAATGCGGTGGTTGAAGCTGCCTTTCAGGCTCTGCGGCGGAGTGACTTCAACCCCTGCCACACGCTATCCGTGAGCTTCAGCAGAGACAAACCGAGCCCAAAGGTGGGCACCCAGCGCCGCTTCCTCAGTCTTCTCCTGCAGAAATTACAGAACACGAGTGTCTTCGAAGGACCCGATGGGGCTAAAAACCTGGCTCTGAACACGCAAGGTACGATTATTTACAACACTGTGTACCATTACTGACCACACCGACAAGCTTCATTATTCATTTACAGATACTATTTGAATACCCTTAAAAAAAAAAAAAAAAAAAGAGTACTCACCTATTATTTTTTTTTTATTCAAGAAGTGGTCTAGGACTGTTCAAATAAGAACCCTGTGCAAAATATGAATTATGATATGAAGGTAAACCAAAACAGAATGCAAAGACATGCTCTTCATGAAAAATCGTCTGATGGTTTGAGATGCAGGCAAGAAGCAGTGAGTGATCAATCTAACAAAATTGTTATTTAATTACCTTGTCATTCTACAGATAATACACAATGTTTGAAAAGCCACAAGAGAAAAAAACCACATACCCACACTACACTGATTAGGGTTTGTGGACTAGGCACACTGTTGAGGACTGTTGAATTTATTTGGCCAGTTCCAGGCTAGGCCTCAAGTTCAAGGTTCATTTTTCATCCCAGTTTCATGATTATCATGATATGCCATGTGTATTTATTTATTTATTTTATTATTCAGGCCATTTCTTTGCACTCTCCTCCTCATATCTCCTCCTGTAATATTTGTGAGAAGGCGGTCTGTAACGGAACAGCTTACCCAAAACAGCAGGGATGCCTTTGTTAATGCCAGCGTTTGTGTGTGCAGCTCTGAGGGATGATCTGTATTTTGAGGTTGGCAGTCTGCTGGCTCTCTCTCTGGTCCATGGAGGTCCTCCTGTGGCCGCCTTCTCTCGTGTGCTCTACCACATCCTGTTCCATTACCCTACTGACTATAAGCTTAACGTTGAAGACCTGGGAGATGTCGCACTAACGCGCAAATTCAAAATGGTGAGTCTCAGTGTATCGTACAGAGCCTTGTACTACTATGCACGTTAGAGGCCATATACATTTTATTTTTTTTGTCCCGTCACTCAGTCAAGCTCGACTAATATGTTTCAGATAGAGCAATCAAGGTCTTTGAAGGAGTTGAGGCGAGCGATGCAGTCCACGTCAGACTATTTGCAAGTAGCAGGCTGCTGGCGAGAGGTCACCAAACTGTCTGATAAAAAGCTGCTGCTGGAGGATATTCTGAACTTTTACTTCACCGTAAGAATGCAGTTGCCTCTTCAAAGGTGGGTTCCTCAAACAGTGAAACTTGGGGTGTACAAATTACTAGACTGGAAGCCCGGAACAAGCAGATTATTTGTCTGGGCAATCGTTTTTATTATTTGTAGCTGCCCGGCCGACTGATATAACAGCTTACTGAACCTACTTGTTTTTTTGTTTTTTTTTGTCCAACAGAAAGAGAAAACACATTAGAGCATTCACTTGCTCTAACAAATGTATGTGCACCCCTGCATCAGCGCGTGAATATTACACAATAGTAGAATATCGAGTATAGGCTGCTGCCGTTTAAATGGTACTAAATTGCCAACGCACGAAGACCCCCTGACAAACTACAGAGACAAATTAGGAGCAAAACGTTTGAGATGAACATGTTGGAATTTAAAATCAGCAGTTTTTTCTGTGGAGGCTGTGGAGGCGGGTCAATGACTTGTTGATGGAAAGTCTTAAATGTTATGTACATGTTATGTTAGTGTTCAATTTGAGATGTTACTACTCTACAAAATCCGGGTACTGAATCGTCAAGTACATGTATGGTGTATGGTCTAACAATACAACGTATAGTGCAGGATTTAAGACGTATGCCCTGACCCACAGCCCTTTGGGATTGTTAGCTAGGACCAATCACAGCGGATAGGTTCGTTGGCGGCTGAGAACAAGAAGGTGGAGGCAACAGCATTAAAGCTAACGATGGAGAAAAAGATATTTAAATAAAGTTAGTCTTAGTGTCCTTCGTTATTAATTTAACTCGTTATTGAGCAGGATTAGTGTTACTACTTAACGATAAGATAACTGATACGATTGATTACCTCATTTCTGTCTGTAGCCTACATTATTTGATATGGAGCTACAAGCAGCTGATTTCAACAAGGCACATTATTTGTATTTGTTGATGTGATCTTGCGCAATTTGTGTTTTGGTGAAGGGACTGATGAAAAGACTATGATTTTAATTTGTCTCAGAATGGTCATCGCCATGCATCTGCACAAGCGTTTGAGTGAGTGATGACTGGGTTTGTGCCTTTTTTTACGGGCATCACTGAATGGCGAGCCGTTACGAAAGCACCACGCTGAACACAGCGACAGGCGACATGCTGGAAATATGGTGAAGTCTTGCAGACTGTCCCAAATGCTCGCTTTACACCTTCAAACCCTCAAGCAGTCGCATACCATAGGGCCGCACCTCGACAGCGTCACCAAAGTGCTGGCTTGGAGGAGGAGCTGTTGGGACCATAGCTTCAATCTCTTGTGTAGTGCATTTGCATGTGCACAACATTTCTTCCTGTGTTATACTGTATCCTGGCTAAAGAAAATAAAAGGCGGTTTTGCATTATAGAGGTGTATATATATATATATATATTAGTTTATGTAAATGATGCTTTTGGCAATAAAAGTCCATGTTGATCATTTTTCATAATCGCTCTTGTCCATTTTGTCAACGAATTATTTCAGCGCTAGACAGGACAGTGGCACTGGAACCCCTCTAGCTACAGGCTAATTTCCATCAACCTCTGCCAGTCCTGTGGCTTGAACTCAAATCTTCTGGTCACGGGCAAAGATACAGTGCAATACAAAACGGTAGTTCAATAGTGTATCGATTCTCTGTCTTTATTTAATCATGAACTTTTTTTTTCCTCTTTGGTTGGTCTTTTGTAGATTTGGTGAGGGTCTCAGGACATTAGGTGTGTTTGATCGAGTCCAGGCATGTCCAGAGGCTTTTTGCCCAATTTTCTGTGGCCCAGTAGAAAGGATGACGGCCGACTCCACGTTTTCACTCTTCACTGCTTGGTTTTCTGAGGAAGAAGAACAGAAAGCAAAAGAACACATGACATTGGGTTTCTGGAAGCAGTACTTAAATGAGTGTGAAGGTTTGTTGTTGTTGTTTTTTTATTTCTATGTTTTCCTTTTCTCTAATCGGTGTATAAATAGACTCAAAACTCTTCTTAAAGACAGTCTAACCTAAGTAAAGTTAATTGATTGGTCTTTTTTTTTTTTTCATTGTTGTATTATACATGTATTATGAACTACTATATTATTACAGTAAATTGTCATTGCCCTTACCCTATTGCAAATCATGGTGCTCATCTCCTTTTGTTTCAGATGGACGATGTGCAGCATCACTAGAGGATATTCTTATATTTGCCACTGGTATCGATGTGGTCCCCGCCATCGGCTTTGACCCTCCACCCTCATTATCGTTCTTTGTTCCGCTGGAACCCTCCTGTGCCTTTCCTCAAAGTCAGACTGAAGCTAACCACCTCATTCTGCCTCTGCTGCCCTCCTACGAGCTCTTCAAGAAGCACTTGGAATACGCTGTGTGTCAGCTGTCTGTCATGCAGGCCATGTGAACTCCCCTCTGAACATTTATGGCTCGGCTGAAATGTACAGCTTTGCCCAAACTTCTGTGATGGTGCTAATTATCTAAATATCTGTTAAGTTAAATGGTTAACCGGGACCCTTGTTTTTATATGTTAGATTATAAACAGTAGAGTTGCTCCTTCCCTGTGTAGTTACATCTCATTTGTCAGTGCTGGTGGTGTTTTTCGTTTACACCCACAGCCTAATAATGCACATATTCCAAGTGTTGTTATTTACACAATCAGGATTATTGCTTATTGATTAGAGGCGAGGTTGTCATCATAACAAACCTTCAACCTCCTGAACAAACGACTGACAACTTTCACCAGTAGAAGGAAAGTTTTTGTGAGTCTCCTGAGCTTTTACTTTTCATCCATATGTTCATTCTGACTGAATGGTTTCTCATTTTTCAGTCCCGAGCAATAACCTGATGAGCAGCTGTTGTTTTTGGCTTGTGTCAGAATTTAATAAGGGGCATGGAAATTGGTGGTATAGAACAGGTACCAGATCTCTTCAAATGGGTGGGGATGAAATCAGCGATCAGTGAAAGCAGTACTGGATTTTAAAGTAATCTGGTTTTTGTTTTTTAATGGAGATGCGTTTGCTCCTTTCCTAACTGCGAGCACTACACTGAATTCATGTAGCAGAACGAAGGCGATAGCTTGCAAGAATCAGGATGGTTTTTAAAATATGGTTGATCGTGCAATTTATTTTGCTCCATAAGACATCACTGATAAAAGCAGCATGCGTGATCACTTCCACAGTACAGTCCGAGCCATGTGCGATGTATAATCAGTGTGCAGTAGCAGGTACGGATCGTGCACGTCTGGCTGGTGTGTCATATGAGAAGAGTTTGATTGACCACTCCTTCAAATACTTTCAATTAGAAACTTTTTTTTTTTCTCTGAACAGAAAATGCAAGTCCACTGCAAGATGCAGGCATTAAATGTGTTGGCTTATTTTATTCCTTTTTTTTTGTGAGCTCTTAAATTGTCTTCAGTGTCTAAGAATAGTCTTGATCTGTTTCTTTGGATGTTAAAGGCATGCCATGAAAAAAACAAACATAAAATGGTGTGTATGCCATTTATTTATTAAACACTTCCATTTCTTCTCTTCGTGTCTTACTAAGCGTAAACGCAGGCATTGTTGCAATGTCGTTATCAGAAAGTTATTTAATGTCCGAATTAACCAAACTATAAAAGTGTTCAAGGAAACTTTAATGTTCATTTAGGCAGGAATAATCCTAGTTTTTTTAAAGTTTTTTTTATATATATATATATTTATTTTTTTTATTAATGGAAAATTAAATCCCACAGAAGAAAAACAAGCCTTTTATAGCCTGCGCGTTTTATTTTATTAGTTTATCTGCGAGTTACCGCTTTTAACAAGTTTATGCCGTGTTTTGTGGCGCGCTTACTCGGGTTAAAGCCCAAACCGCATACTACCGTACTAAACAGTACGTTAGCGCACCGTGATTGGTTTAGCACTACTCTGACTTACTATATTCTAGTGCGCTAGTGCGCGGTTTGCCACCCGCTCGGCCGCTAGATGGCGCTGTGTTCGCGAGTCTAGCTGCCACGTCACCCACCAACCTGTCGCGGCATGAATAGTAAAGATGGCGGCCTCCATCCGGGAGAAACAGACAGGTCTGTTAATGTCTTGAATAATTGATTAATGAAGTGCGAAGCGTCTATTAGACGCGTCGGAATGTGGTTAAATAAAGATAAACAAATGAAAAAAAAGGACTTCTGTGGTGTTGCTATATAGCACACTTAATGAACGTACAGCCTTGTGCTCGTAGCTAGGCAACTAGCTAGCGTTATAGCGTGCTAGGTGCATAACCGACTCGACGGCTTCGGGAATGTCGTTGAGATGTTGAGATGTTTAACGTTGACCGAAAGTGCCGCCGTCCTGCTGACTCCGAGAACGTGTTTGGGTCAGCGGTACGGAGGAATTCACGTTAGCGCTACAGGGCACTTGGCTAGCTGAGTCCCTTTAAACAGCTGCAGCAGAGGCGCGTTGTTGTTGTTGTTGTTGTTGTTGTTTACACAGCTCCTAAAATCGCTTGTCGTTTAAATGCCAACGAGACGATTCGCTGTGCAGAAGAAGAAGGAGCGGCCTTATGGCTGGACTGTAACGCGGATTTAAGAGAAATGTCTTAAACACGAGAAATAACGTGTCGATGATGAGTACAGACGCTTGAAGTCTGCTTTCCCTTCAGCTATTCAACACTCAGCAGCTGTGCACGACCGCACCACATCGACAAGGCTTTTCTCTCGGAGCTGAGCACCTCACCTCTCAAACATGCTGCGGTGTAATACATGACCGTGTATTTAGTGCCATTGCTGTATTTATCTAGTTCAGGAGTTTGTATTTTGAAGAAAAAAAAGAATCCATGGATGTACAGAATAACAATGAACATCTTCAAGTCCGGGTTCTTTTGCTCGTCAGGGTTTGACATTGCAGTTTAACCTAATCTCTTATATTTACTAAAGCTGATTAAGAAAGCTCCTGGCTGTCTTTTTCTCTCTCTCTCTCTCTCTCTCGAGCGACCGGGAATTCCAGTTCGTGACATTGAAGAGCGAGAAGTGATTCAATAGGTGGATGCTTTGTAAGTTTTTATTTCATAACTAATGTTGTTATTAATCTTTCCTCAGCTGCCTTGAAGCGAATGCTGAACTTTAATGCGCCACCTCTAAAAAACACAGCATCTGAACCAGTATGGAAGGTAAATGGATCTCGCTGCTCCACGGACGTTCGACGCTTTGTAATCCATGGTACCTGTTGAAAATGACAGCGTTCAAATGTTCTATGCTTACCTGTTGCTTTGCTTGTCTGGTTAGGTACTTATTTACGATCGCTTCGGGCAAGATATCATCTCTCCCCTTCTGTCTGTGAAAGAGTTAAGAGACATGGGAATCACTCTTCATCTGTAAGGAGCTCACGTACCTATGCAATTTCCACTGACTCTTTCTGAGTAAAATATATATGTTGCTGTACTGTATGTGCTTCCACTGCTGAGGGACTTCCAACCGAAACGTCCTGTTTCCCTAGAAACGTTGTGTACTGCTCTACGATTTTTACCACCCCATGCTTTTATATAGTAGTTCTGAATGTCTCTTTTGTTGTTGTTGTTGTTCTCCAGATTACTACACTCAGACAGAGATCCCATTCCAGATGTCCCTTCCATTTACTTTGTAATGCCCACAGAGGAGAACATAGACAGGATATGTCAAGTAAGTGTTAAGTCTGTAACCGTAGGGTTAAGTAAAGTCCGCTCTGTAAATTGTGTTCGTCAGTCCATGTGGATGCAAACCTTCAGACACAGTAAAACTTGTAACCTTCATGAAACATTTGCTTACAGTTGTACATCTATTGACTTGACATTGAAACTTACAGGACCTGCGGAACCAACTCTACGAGTCCTACTTCCTGAACTTTATCTCTGCCATCTCCAGAAGCAAACTAGAAGACGTAGCAAGTGCAGCTCTTGCAGCAAACGCTGTGAATCAGGTGACCAAAGTAAGTCAAACACAAGTCATTGTTTCCTAGAATCATAAATTAGAGCTAACTGTCCAGAATCTGTCCAATATATATGACTACTGCCACTGTGTAGCTTAAACTAACTGCTGCGCTTCACTTTGAAGCTGATAAACGCTTGACTCGGTCATTTGCGTGTGCTTACCGTAATTGTCATCAAAAGTTGACAACCAGTTGTTTTGCCACCACTGTAGTGGTTTTGATTTAGAAATTGGGTTTTATAGAGTGGTGCATCTAAAAAAATAAATAATAATCTGACTCAAATAACTTGATCAACAGCCACAACAGCATCAGATGCCTCTGTGAAATACATTCAGCCAAACACACAAAAGATGGCACTGTGGTCACGTTTTACAAACTCTTCCAAAAATGTAACACCTGTAACCTAAAGCATATAAAAATAAACTAAACTGACCAGGTATAAAGAATCACCGCTGTAGATGTTTTAACTAATATGTGGTAAACGAAGCTAGCTAATAGTATGTTTCATTGTGTCGTTTTTGTGTGTGTGTGTGTGTGTGTTTCAATAGGTTTTTGACCAGTATTTAAACTTCATAACCCTAGAAGATGACATGTTTGTCCTCTGCAATCAAAACAAAGAACAGATCTCCTATCATGGTGAGCGAAACACGAGAAAAGACACGCGATTGTTGCCTTGTTCCTGAGTAATCAGGAGTTGTTGTTGTCATTACTCTTGCCTATGAAGTGAGTGGCATTGGTGTTGCGTGATGTCAAGGTGAAGGTCAGCACAAGAGTGTGCCAGTGCTCACAGCGAACTCCGGAAGACACCATTGCTCTTTGAAATGTTCTCGGATGCAGATGGAATGATAAGAGAAAATTCATGGTATTATAACAGCACGAGCCAGTCCCACAGTTTTTCGGTTTTTATTGATGGCTGTTTTTGCCTTTTCAAATGAAGATGCTGTTAAATGACATCACACTGCAGTAGCAGCGCAAGTATTGAATGATTTAGTGTGGGAAACTGACTTGTTAAAAGAATTGCCTTTTAGCCTTCAATGTAGATATAGTTTCTTATATTTTATAACGTGTGGTTGTTCTGTTTAAAAAATCGAATCCTGACGATGCCACAGCCATCCGTGACCCGGAGTCCAAGTGGGCGCAACTGGCCCTGCTCTCTGGGTGGGAAGGATGGCATTACACTCTCTCCCCTGTCGATTAGAGCAACACTAGCCAGGCGTGAGTGTCTGCGAGCTCGTGCATACGGAAGAGGGCAGTTAGCGCTTTACTCCGGGTGTGTTTTGCTGCCCTGTGACGCTGCATGAGCAGCAGTTTGAAAAGAAACTAGCTAGTGAGTGGGAATTGGCAATGACCAAATTGGGAGAAAATAGGGTAAAAAATCCAGAAAAAATCCCATCTTGTAGCATATTTTAATAGATATTTTTGAGTTTTTACGACATAATCTACACTGATATAGCATACCGTTAATGGCGTAACTATTTCAGATATCATCCAAATGTCAAATGCCATTCATGTGTATTCATGAAGGTTGCAGAATCCAGTAAATGCTGTGTTCTTGATGCACACTTGCAGCCCCTCAGTAAGTCACGCTCGAGTATGTCAGTATCACTGGTTGAGAGTACATACTGACGCTTTTTCAGCTTGCTGGTGATTGTTTTCACCTTTTGCTCTGCAGTTTGAGAACTGAAGAGAGCTCAGTTAGACTTATTAATCCAACATGCTCCATCTTAACAGGTGGGGTTGTTTGTGGGTCCTTGTGTTCTAATATAGGTTTGCTTTTTGGACTCGAGACACTTCATAGTGTAACCTGTCTGGGAGCCATGACTGCATTTCCTGATGGTACTCCAGGGCCACAGATGACTTGTGGGTTTAGATTTAGTCCAGGTTTAATATTCTTTTTACAATATTAAAGCTAGGGAGCCTCTGTAGGAATTTGCTTTGTTTCCTCATTTCTTTACCAGACTTAGGAAAATACATAGACATACTCATTTAATGAAGCAGTTGATGTAAGGATTTTGGGGATTTTGGGGCTTTATGCACCCCTCTGACGATTTGTACTAAATACTATGGAAAGTTGTTTACAGTTTTGCTCCTCACATGTTTAAGAGGTTTGTAAAAAATAATGATTTGGGATCAGAGCAGATTTTGGATGGATTTAGTGTTTAGAACTAAATGGGAATCTAAAGGTTTAAAGCCACATTTTATTTGAGTTTTACTATGTTTTAATACAGTATTAACAAAAGGTATTATTTCAAATATTTACCAATTTGTAAAAATGGTCATTCATGTTATTTACCTTAGGAATTTGTGAGGCATACCTTCATTTTTGTTGTTTTCATGGCTGACAAAACTACTGTTCCTCTTTCAGCAATCAACAAACCAGATATTATGGACACAGATATGGAGGCTATAATGGACACCATCGTCGACAGTCTCTTCTGCTACTTTGTCACTCTCGGTAAATAGTACATGACACTTGTGCACATAGTGCTGCTTTAATGCGTGGGGGTTTCACCAACTGTACATACCTCGGGTCGTTAGCAACCTGGACCAGCACTTGCATCAACCAAAAATTGTTCTATAAACTGCCATGATAGTGTAAAACCTTTTATCGACAAGAGTTTTTATAGGCAAAAAAATATATATATATATATATATATGTTTTGTAAATTTTGAATCTTGTGTTTGTCACTTATTTAACAGATTAACTAGAAATTACAGTACCAAGTAACTATTTTATCAAGCACTAGGCTATCTGAAACATACTGAGCTACACAATACTGAATGCTGTACCCAGCACAACTTTATCATATCTAACGGAAATTGCAATTATTTATTTTATTTTATTTTTACAATTTTGGAGTTTTCGTTATTGCTAAATTGTTCAAAACAAAAAGGTTTAGGAATACTAGGGAGGTGTGGGTCTGACTGGGGGGAAAAAGTAGGTACAGGGGGGAAATTAGGTCATGGGTTAGCACCTACCCGAGGTATGGATTTAGGGCTTAATCATTACTGACAAAAGATTTTTTCTGCTATTAGTAACCACTAGAGATAAGCATTTCTACTCAGTAATAAAACTGTCAAATTGTACCAATAAAAGGTATAAAATGTAATGAATGTATGACGTATTTCTCTGAGTAACATGTTTTATACAGTGAACTTTAACTGTTTATTATTATGAAACTAACTTGCTTATTGTACTAAAACTACCATTGACATTTTTGTCAAAGTTGGTGGCACACTTTTACATAAGGGCTAAGTGCAGCATTTGAAACTAACTTTGACAAAGCAGACATTTAATAAGTTTAGTTTACTATTTCACTATTATCTCTGTAGTTGAAGTGCAAGAATAAATCCGGCCACTTGAACATTCCTGTGTGCCTTGGAAAACGTGCACAAAAGTCTAATGCGCCCTCCTTTTGGCAAGTAAGTGGGATTTCCTGTTTCCCCAGGTGCTGTTCCAATAATCCGATGTCCTAGAGGAAACGCAGCTGAAATGGTTGCTGTGGTAAGCTGCATGTCTCACCTTTCATGCCATGAAAGCCAGTGTGAGAAATCTTTGTCTTCTCTTTGCCTCTGAAGAAAGGACCATTTTATGAGTCTTCATCTCAATATTTCATGGCTATTAAAGGCTGTCTGTATGCCACTGCTGCAGATTTATAATCTAGTTTCACCACTGCAACATTTCTCTCTATATGTGGGACTTAATGTTTGTTTAACAACGAAGTTGATCCAATTAATGAATTTTTCTGCAGAAACTTGACAAGAAACTGAGAGAGAATTTGCGAGATGCTCGCAACAGCCTGTTTACCGGCGATACCATGGGCACAGGCCAGTTTAGGTGAGACTCGCACAAAGCGCATATGGCAAGATGAACATTCACAGCAGCTTGAGGTCGATCTCTGCTAGGTATTCATTCCATTACTTTTAAGTATAAAAAATTAGTATCCAGATGATCATCTCCTCCAGAAACTCTATAACCCCAATTAGCTTTTCTCTTTGCCCGCATACACTCACTGGAGCTTCAGTTTACAGAGAAATTACAGATAAATATTTTTTCTTGCTGGCAGTGCAGTCCATCCTCCCCGAGTACCCTGCTCCCAACCCTGGGAGATCCAGAAGATGTCACTTTTACAGCAGGAACTGAAATACCAGAGGAGGAGAGATTAATCATCTGCTATTTTTTCATTCTTTCTTTTGCACCCTCCTTCTCTCTCCCCTTCTCTGTCTGCACTTCGCTTCTTGTAGTTTTCAGAGGCCGTTGTTCGTTCTTGCTGACCGCAACCTGGATCTCGCCACTCCACTCCATCACACATGGACCTACCAAGCTCTCATTCATGACGTCCTGGTAAGCAGACGTCAACGAAACTCGCAGTATCCATCATTAGGCCAGTGGTTTGTTCAGACACGGCTGCCAATTTCTCTGTGTTAATCTAATTTCTCCCCCAAAATGGAAAATGCGATTACTTCCAAGTCACAACATATGGAAAGATGAAGCTAAAGCAGTTTGCAGTTATCATTTGGATGACAAAAAAGCTTTCATGAAGTATGGAATATAAGCACCAAGCTGTTGGTGTGCGCCAAAAAACATAAATACTTTTTTTCATAAGCCCTTTGAAAACAATTCTGCATTAATATAGTATGTCTCCACGTCCCGACAGAGCTGTTAACGTTATAATGAAGGTGGAATGCTTCTTTTGTCTTAGGCTTTTGTCATTGGCGTAAATGTGTCACGGATGTTTCCAAAATGTTATAATGCAAGTGCTCTCACTATAGATTATGTGTTATGACAAGTCATCTATGCCTGAATTATTATTTTTTTTTAAATGAAGTGGAAGACTATTTCAGGCTCATGCATTTAGCATATGCTAATAGATGAGAGCAGGGCTTTGTTTATCTGATATTTGTGTGATCTACAGTTGAAAATCTGCCACACGTATCCACATGCCCTTTGATTGTATCCTCATGTGTAACATGTAGGATTGTAGTATGCAGTGTAACATAGTAGTGCGTTTGTGCGTGTGTGTATCAGGACTTCCATCTGAACAGGGTCAGTTTGGAGGAGTCTGCAGGATCAGAAGTTAGCCCAGCAGGGGCACGGCCCAAAAAAAAGAACAAAAAGAGCTATGATCTCACTGCTGCAGACAGGTTTTGGCAGAAGCACAAGGGAAGGTGAGTAGCTCCTGTTATCAAATCTTGGATCTCCCCGTAACATGCTGTAAGGCTTGACTTATCTGTAATCCAAAGGAATAGAGTAATATGCGTCTATAAGAAGGGCAGGCAGTCTATAATTCAATTCAATTCAATTCAATTCAATTTTATTTGTATAGCGCTTTTAACAATGGACATTGTCACAAAGCAGCTTT